>JARSSU010024659.1:0-20827 GCA_029619165.1 Eurosta solidaginis
AATCTGTCATTAAACGAGCAATTGTTGTTTGTGTGTATAGCCGAACGATCTCGGCAACTGCTCAACCGATTTAAATGAAATTGGCACAGAGATAATGTATCACCTTCTAAGACTTTCTACTAGGTGTTGCCACTCAGAATGTCTCACAAGATGCCACCTATTTGAAATTAAAAAACAAGTAAGGAAGGTTAAGTTCGGTGTAACCGAACATTACATACTCAGTTGAGAGCTATGGTGACAACCTAAGGGAAAATAACCATGTAGGAAAATGAACCGAGGGAAACCCTGGAATGTGTTTATATGACATGTGTATCAAATGAAAGGCATTAAAAGTATTTTATGAGGGAGTGGGCCATAGTTCTATAGGTGGACGCCATTTAGGGATATAGCCATAAAGGTGGATCAGGGTTGACTCTAGAATGCGTTTGTACGATATGGGTATCAAATCAAAGGTGTTAATGAGTATTTTAAAAGGGAGTAATCCTTAGTTCCATAGGTGGACGCCGTTTCGAGATATTGCCATAAAGGTGGACCAGGGGTGACCCTAGAATTTGTTTGTACAATATGGGCATCAAACGAATGGTGTTAATGAGTATTTTAAAAGGAGTGGGCCTTAGTTCTATAGGTGGACGCCGTTTCGAATATCGCCATAAAGGTGGGACCAGGGGTGACTCTAGAATGTGTTTGTACGATATGGGTATCAAATTAAAGGTATTAATGAGTATTTTAAAAGGGAGTGGTGCTTAGTTCTATAGGTGGTCGCCTTTTCGAGATATCGCCATAAAGGTGGACCAGGGGTGACTCTAGAATGCGTTTGTACGATATGGGTATCAAATGAAAGGTGTAATGAGTATTCTAAAAGGGAGTAGTCATTAGTTCCATAGGTGGACGCCGTTTCGAGATATCGCCATAAAGGTGGACCAGGGGTGACCCTAGAATTTGTTTGTACAATATGGGTATCAAAAGAAAGGTGTTAATGAGTATTTTAAAAGGGAGTAATCCTTAGTTCCATAGGTGGACGCCGTTTCGAGATATCGCCATAAAGGTGGCCAGGGTGACTCTAGAATTCGTTTGTGCAATATGGGTATCAAACGAAAGGAGTTAATGAGTATTTTAAATGTATCGAGGTATCGCATAAAGGTGCCAGGGGTGACCTGTTTGTTTGTCGATGGGTATCAAATGAAAGGTGTATGGTATTTTAAAAGGGAGTGGGGCTTCGTTCTGTTTTCGAGATATCGCCATAAAGGTGGACCAGGGGTGACTCTAGAATTGTTTGTACGATATGGGTATCAAATGAAAGGTGTTAATGAGTATTTTAAAAGGGCGTGGGGCTTAGTTCTATAGGTGGACGCCTTTTCGAGATATCGCCATAAAGGTGGACCAGGGGTGACTCTAGAATGAGTTTGTACGATATGGGTATCAAATTAAGGTATTAATGAGAGTTTTAAAAGGGAGTGGTGGTAGTTGTATATGTGAAGGCGTTTTCCAGATATCGACCAAAATGTGGACCAGGGTGACCCAGAACATCATCTGTTGGATACCGCTAATTTATTTATATATGTAATACCTGCCAAGATTTTAAGGGTTTTTTATTTCGCCCTGCAGAACTTTTTCATTTTCTTCTACTTAATATGGTAGGTGTCACAACCATTTTATAAAGTTTTTTCTAAAGTTATATTTCGCGTCAATAAACCAATCCAATTACCTTACCATGTTTCATCCCTTTTTTCGTATTTGGTATAGAATTATGGCATTTTTTTCATTTTTCGTAATTTTCGATATCGAAAAAGTGGGCGTGGTCATAGTCGGATTTCGTTCATTTTTTATACCAAGATAAAGTGAGTTCAAGTAAGCACGTGAACTAAGTTCATTAAAGATATGTCGATTTTTGCTCAAGTTATCGTGTTAACGGCCATGCGGAAGGACAGACGGACGACTGTGTATAAAACTGGGCGTGGCATCAACCGATTTCGCCCATTTTCACAGAAAACAGTTAACGTCATAAAATCTATGCCCCCTACCAAATTTCAAAAGGATTGGTTAATTTTTGTTCGACTTATGGCGTTAAAAGTATCCTAGACAAATTAAATGAAAAAGGGCGGAGCCACGCCCATTTTGAAATTTTCTTTTATTTTTGTATTTTGTTGCACCATATCATTACTGGAGTTGAATGTTGACATAATTTACTTATATACTGTAAAGATATTAAATTTTTTGTTAAAATTTTACTTTAAAAAAATTTTTTTTTAAAGTGGGCGTGGTCCTTCTCCGATTTTGCTAATTTTTATTAAGCGTACATATAGTAATAGGAGTAACGTTCCTGCCAAATTTCATCATGATATCTTCAACGACTGCCAAATTACAGCTTGCAAAAGTTTTAAATTACCTTCTTTTAAAAGTGGGCGGTGCCACGCCCATTGTCCAAAATTTTACTAATTTTCTATTCTGCGTCATAAGTTCAACTCATCTACCAAGTTTCGTCGCTTTATCTGTCTTTTGTAATGAATTATCGCACTTTTTCGGTTTTTCGAAATTTTCGATATCGAAAAAGTGGGCGTGGTTATAGTCCGATATCGTTCATTTTAAATAGCGATCTGAGATGAGTGCTCAGGAACCTACATACCAAATTTCATCAAGATACCTCAAAATTTACTCAAGTTATCGTGTTAACGGACGGACGGACGGACGGACATGGCTCAATCAAATTTTTTTTCGATCCTGATTATTTTGATATATGGAAGTCTATATCTATCTCGATTCCTTTATATATGTACAACCAACCGTTATCCAATCAAACTTAATATACTCTGTGAGCTCTGCTCAACTGAGTATAAAAATTGAATGGCATATACCGATATGGTATCAAACGAAAGGTATTTCACTCCGCATTACAATAGGGACATTTTGAGTAGGGTTGCCACCTATTCGAAATTAAAAAATTGCATGAGATATGCCGATATGGGTGTCAAACGAAAGGTATTTCACTCCGCATTACAATAGGGACATTTTTGAGTAGGGTTGCCATTTAGGGTTGCCACCTATTCGAAATTTAACAAAAATTGCATGACATATACCGATATGGGCATCAAACGAAAGGTATTTCACTCCGCATTACAATAGGGACATTTTGAGTAGGGTTGTCGTTTGGGGTTGGAGTAGTTGGAGGACGTAATGGATGAGTCAGCTTCAAATTCTGCAATTTTCGTTCACCCAGTTGGTAGTACCACTGAAAAAAGGAAGCGGGTGAGAAAACTGACTGAAAAATAGACAGCCGAGCAAACGGAGAGGCTGTTGCAGGAAGTAGAGGTCAGGGAGGGGACCTTGAATTTTCTTTCGCCTCAATACTGGGACTGGAATTTGAGGGAGGCTCAATGGCAAGATGTGGCGGATGTTTTAAAGATGTCGCGATTGGAGGTACTGCCAAGTGGAACAGCCTGCGCTGCTCTTTCTGCGTGAGTTCTTTTTTTCTTTATAAATATACTAGCCTTTACCCGCGGCCCCGTCCGCAAGGAGAAAATGAAATATATGAGCTATTCAAGTTAGCCTGCATATCAAGTTATCTGTTTAACCCTAGACGGTCATCCTTCGTCAAAATGACTACGCACGATCTTATCTTCACTGTAAACATGTTTTTATTGTTCGTGTTGATCTCTGCTTTCGTACAGCGCTAGTCGATTGTTTACTCTCTTTGAAGGCACGGATAAAGAGGAGCACGCAAATCGTAAGTAGATTTTTTTTCGGTTTTGTTTTATGGCGTAGTCAAATTGACGAAGGATGACGTTTATGTAACTTTCAGGTTTTTGTGGTATATTTTTCTTGATCGACTATTGGTTTATTTCGTTCTCCATGACTACTAAGCAACTGTTAAATGATGAGGAAATCGAGAAGTTTCTCTCCTTGTGACGATGAGTTGGAATGCGAAACTAGTGAATTAAGTCTGACACAGAAGTAGATCAAGACGAATGCACCCAAAATACAAGCTCGTCAGCCGATTACGTGCTACGCGTCACCCATATGGTCGCGAAGCCTAAAAATCACCCACTGGAAGAAACTACAGGCCTGCCAAAATACTGCTCTCAGAATCGCCACGGGCTGTCTTCTTATGTCCCCAGAACACCATCTGCATAATGAGGCGAGAATACTCCCCATCAGGGAGAGAAATGAGATGCTGACCAAACAGTTCCTGTTGAATACCCAGAAACCTGGGCATCCCAACAGACATCTGATTGATGAACCAGCACCGCCTAGGGGCTTAAGGAGTCATCTCCGTAAACATTTTGAGGAAATACGGCACCTGAGAACCCAGCCGTATGAAGCGGAAAAACACAAGCAGGCGACCCCCAAATAAGGGATATAAACCAACGCATCAGATTGCTTGTGGACGAACACAAGCGGGCGAAATGGGAAGAGCACCTAAGTGGTTGTTACCTCTCTACCGGTGTAGGTAAACTTTGGTCCACCGTAAAGTCCCTATCGAATCCGACTAAGCACAAAGACAAAGTTTCCATCGCCTTTGGCGATAAGGTGCTGTCGGATGCGGAAAAATGCGCGAGCGCTTTCTGCCGACAATATATAATGCATCCTACGGTCGACAAAGATAGACGGAGAGCCAATAGACACGCACATAAACACAAATTCAGCGCGTCACCAATCACCATCACCGCTAGAGAGGTTGAGGACGCCATTGGTCGCGCTAAACCATCCAAAGCAGTGGGCCCAGACGGCATAGCCATGCCGATGCTTAAAAACCTAGGGAAAGAGGGTTTCAATATTTAGCGCATGTCTTCAACCTGTCTCTCTCCACCTTTGCCATACCCGAGAAATGGAAAATGCCAAGGTGGTCCCGCTACTAAAGCCTGGGAAACCAGCTAACGTAGGTGAGTCATATCGTCCGATATCTCTCCTATCGCCAGTGGCAAAGACGCTTGAAGCCATTTTCGCTCCCTTATTTCCAAGCACATTTGCAGCTAGCCCCTCATCAGCATGGCTTCAGAAAACTCTATAGCACTACCTCCGCGCTAAATGTCATTAGCACCCAGATAAATTGCGGTTTGAATCAATACCCCCACCATAGAACAGTACTCGTAGCGCTAGACCTATCAAAAGCCTTTGATACGGTCAACCATGGCTCATTACTGCAAGACCTGGAAGAGTCTACCCTTCCCCCATGTCTTAAAAGGTGGACCGCAAATTATCTGGGTGGTCGGCAGGCATCGGTGCAATTCAGAAACGAAACATCAAAACCAAGAGAATTAAACAAGGGGTGCCACAGGGTGGTGTCCTATCCCCACTTTTGTTTAATTTCTACATATCTAAGCTACCTTCACCACCGGAAGGAGTCACAATCGTTTCCTACGCCGATGACTGCACAATAATGGCCACATGCCAGGCCCAGAGATCGATGAGCTATGCAATAAAATAAACGGCTATCTCCCTGATCTCTCCAGTTTTTTCGCCTCGCGAAACCTGGCATTGTCACCGACTAAATCTTCCGCGACCTTATTTACAACATGGACGCCCCAAATGTCGACCATATTGAACATCCACGTCGATGGCACTACGCTACCGACTGTCCTACACCCCAAAATCTTGGGTGTGACGTTTGATCAGGATCTACATTTTGGTGCGCACGCAACCGCAATTGTTCCGAGAATTCAGAGCCGTAATAGAATCCTCAAATCCCTTGCTGGCAGTACCTGGGGAAAAGATAAAGAAACGCTCATGACCACATACAAAGCAATTAGCCAGCCGATTACGTGCTACGCGTCACCCATATGGTCGCCAAGCCTAAAAACTACCCACTGGAAGAAACTACAGGCCTGCCAAAATACTGCTCTCAGAATCGCCACGGGCTGTCTTCTTATGTCCCCAGAACACCATCTGCATAATGAGGCGAGAATACTCCCCATCAGGGAGAGAAATGAGATGCTGACCAAACAGTTTCTGTTGAATACCCAGAAACCTGGGCATCCCAACAGACATCTGATTGACGAACCAGCACCGCCTAGGGGCCTAAGAAGTCATCTCCGTAAGCATTTTGAGGAAATACGGCACCTGAGAACCCAGCCGTATGAAGCGAAAAAACACAAGCAGGTCCTTGGTGAACTCCATAGACAGGCGTCGGACCTTTATGTCGGGAATTGCCCGGTGAATCCAGTACTTGAAGAAAAATATCCAGAACTCGCGGAAGAGGAACGCATACTCCCCAGGGAAACGCGTGTCACTCTTGCTCACTTCGTTCTGGATACTGTAACAGGTTAAACTCTTACCTATCCAGAATCAACCCCGACATACAAATGTATGCCCCGCTTGCAATGTGTCCCCACATGACACCAACGATCTCTTTAATTGTAATGTGGAACCAACGCCTCTAACACCCCTTTCCTTATGTCCACCCCTGTTGAAACGGCAAGTTTCCTTGGACTCCCGTTAGAGGATATTGATGACAATTTGTGATCGGTCGCGGCTATTAGGTGGGGCGAGCATTGCTACAACAACAACAACAACAACAAGCAGGTCCTTGGTGAACTCCATAAACAGGCGTCGGACCTTTATGCCGGGAATTGCCCAGTGAATCCAGTACTTAACGAAAATTATCCAAAACTCGCGAAGAGGAACGCATCCTCCCCAGGGAAACGCGTGTCACTCTTGCTCAACTTCGTTCTGGATACTGTAACAGGTTAAACTCTTACCTATCCAGAATCAACCCCGACATACAAAATGTATGCCCCGCTTGCAATGTGTCCCCACATGACACCAACCATCTCTTCAATTGTAATGTGGAACCAACGCCTCTAACACCCCTTACTTATGGTCCACCCTGTTGAAACGGCAAGTTTCCTTGGACTCCCGTTAGAGGATATTGATGACAATTTGTGATCGGTCGCGGCTATTAGGTGGGGCGAGCATTGCTACAACAACAAAAACACAACAACAACAAGCTCGTCAGGTGATGAAACTAGTGCGCATCAATGCGATTATGCTCATAATTCAAGCCTTTCAGATAAAGAAACTGAGGTGGATGTAGACGAAGTTCCCCTTAATATTTTTAAAGCAATTCTAATATTATATCATGCTCTAAAGTAATACGAACAGGTGGCCATTATTTCAATTTTTCGGTATGTTGAACATTTCTTTTATAAATTGGTATGTTATTTATACACAGAATATGTTTAAAGTCGGACAAAGGCCTTTAAAACGGGTAGATTTTATGAAAAAGCTTTTTACTAGCCTTCTAAATAGTCATTTAGATGACAGACTTAATATGCCAACTATTACCACTACGATAAGAAATGAGATTCTCAATTTACTTCCTGATCATGCTACAAATGGATCTGAAAATATGATATCGGCAACAGAAACTAAAAAACGGAAGATTTGTGCCATGTGTCCTTCTTCCAAACGAAGAATGACGAAGATGGTATGCGCAAAGTGCCATAAACACCTATGTGGGAGAGCATAAAGTTGATGTTTGTGCCTCCTGTCTTATCTGAGGTTAGAACTTTAAAAGCTGCTTTTCCTATTTAAGTTTAATTATTAAGTTTTAAGAAACTTAAAGACCTGTATGAGAATTCCCGCCACAAATTGTGATTTTTTATTTTTTAAAAGGTAATGCCTTAAAGGTGAAGCCAACTGATAGACGCCTGTGAATTATTAATTTTAAGTTAAAAGAATATAACTTTTCCGTTTTATTTTTGACTTGTATTTATAAATAATGAAATAAATTATAAAAAAATAAAACGCGTTCATTATTTCTACTCACACCCTTCTGAAAATGGATTTAAAATAAGTCGTCGTCATAATGACGAAGGATGACGTTAATGTACAAAAATAAGGATGACCGTCCATGGTTAAACATTTTTTTCTGTCTAATGCACTTTATTTTTGTAATGAGTAAAAAAAAGATATATATGAGCTGATAACCTGATAGGATCCAACAAATGATCCCGAATTCATCCAGAAAAAGCCACGAATTGACCCCGACGATATCGCGGACGGATCCCGAAAACCATCCAGAAATACCCCGGAAGGGTCTCCCACAGTTCCCGGAATAGTCCCAAAAAACCCGAAATGACAACGACACGATTCTAGACTATCCAGAGAACTACACAGAAATGATGCCGGAAAGGTCCCCAAACGATCCCGTACAGATCCCGAAAACCAACCAGAAATGCCCCGGAAGGGCCTCCAAAAGTTCCCGGAATAGTCCCAAAAAACCCGAAATGACAACGACACGATTCTAAACTTATCCAGAGAACCACACAGAAATGATACCGAAAGGGTCCCCAAATGATCATGTATTAGTCGCGAAAAAGCCCCGAAATTACCCCGACGGGATCCCGGACGGATAGCCAAAACCATCTAGAATTTATGCCGGAAGGTACCCAAATGATCCCGTATTAATCTCGAAAAAGTCCCGAAATTACCCGGCGGGATCCCGGACGGATACCCAAAACCATCTAGAAATGATGCCGGAAGGTACCCCATATGATCACGTATTAGTCGAGAAAAAGTCCCAAAATGACCCAGTCGGGATCCCGGACGAATACCCAAAACCATCTAGAAATGATGCCGGAAGGTACCCCAAATGATCCCGAAATTACCCCGATGGGATCCCCGGACGGAACCCGAAAAGCAACCAGAAATGATGTCGGTAGGTACCCCAAATGATCTCGAAATAGTCCCGAAATGACCCCGTCGCTGTCAAAAATATTTACTTAACGTTTGACGTCAGTGATGAAAACTGAATGTCAATCGACTGACACCACAATTTGATGACAGTCTTTGGCACACACTGCTATATCGACTTCATGCCAGTTTTTAATATGTAATGAAAACACATTTGACACCAAATCGCCATGGTGACAGTTATGTCAGTATTTGATGTCAGTGATTTTGACATAGTAAAAAAAAACAAAGCATAACTGTCAGCATCACTCCTATGCTTTACATGCAGCATATTCAGTTTACTCCGGCTGAGCTCAACCACCATGTAGCATTGTAAGCAACAAAGTGTTTATTTGCATACAGAAGAATGTAAACAAGCAAGTAAACAAATATAAACAAAGTTTAAGCGCAGGTGCTGCTTTTGTCAAATCAGCTGTTGTTAATATGATGTATGTAGCAAAGGAAATGTTTCAACCAAAGACAGATGTATTAAGGGGGACATGTAATTGATTTTCTCTAACATCATCCCTATTTGCTTTATCTAAATATTTAAGAAAAAGAGTTACTAAATTGTAGTATCCATATCGATCTCGATGGTGATGATAAATTTTTTACTAACGGCGGTGATGTCAAATTTTACTTCACGAAGACATCAACTAGCGACATTCCAATCAATGAACAGGGCATTTCCTTAAATGTTAGGTCTTTTAACTGTTACCGTCATCAAATGAATTATGCGAATCTTTATGTAGATTTTAATTTGAAAACTGCTTAACGTGGCTAATCACAAGCCCAGCATACAACCAACTTCTGCGGACGTGATGCTATCACGGTTTTTATGTTTGTAAGATAGACTTATTACACCAAATAAAACAGTCCCCATTTTTTTGATATGTTAAACATTATTATGCAAGTATTATCATTGAGAGTTCCAATGAAGTAATCGCATATTGAATTATGTTAAGATAAGCATTATGATTCACGTCAACAGGAACTGCTTATGCAGCTGTCTTGCATTCTTATATGTATACTATTAATAAATTGCTATATGTACTATGCTTGGTTTGTACTCACCATAGGAGCATCTATTTCATGTTTTCCAATGGTATATGACTGGTATTATTCCAATTGCCCGCCTCCGGGAAACCGAAATTATTATCAGACTCTTCGATCACCATTTCCATCTTGAAACCGTTTGTTAGATACCTTCTTCAAGCGGAACTTGTTAATCAGTCGTAATAGTACAAAAACATATACTACAGATAAAAAAAATATCACATTCCATACGCTCCCATCATTGCTAAAACTATTGGTATTATTATTGCGTTGAATTAATCTGAAGCCTTTTCACATTCCACTTTATAATTGTTATGCTTTTACTTTATGCAGCAAAGCAGTTGGTCAACGCCCTTTCCTTGTTTTTAGCATCGATCGATCTCTGCACTTCGATTTTTCCTATACTCTTGCATTGTGGCTGCAACCAACTGTCTTTGTTTGCTTGATAAATTTTAGAATTCTGTTATTTTCTAAACGTTTTCACTTTTCACACTTTGTAGTCATTTTGTAGCCTAATTTCCAACAATTTTCGATACATAAATATTTATATTTTTTAACCAAATTATAATTTTTGCTAAATTGAAAAATTGTCAGACACTTCACGATTGATTGCAATTTTGCGAAAATTTCTGACACTTGTCAATTAACACTATCGTTAGTTTACCGAGTAATCGATAGTCTGACTATCGATGCTTCTTAGATGGTGGCGACACGCCAAGGCAAGGTGCACAAGAGGCTACGCGTCATAGACAATAGCCGTGTTTTTTTTCACACGTAAACGTCTATACGCTTAAACTTTATGTGGACTGCTAAGCGTCAAACTTTAAATACACCTCTGAAATTGCTGCGCATAAAATGTGTAATACTAAATTTCAATACGCATTATACTCAGATGTAACTGAAATATGTGTTTTTGTTTCACCCTCTACACTAATTCTATGTATTCTATAGCTATCAGCCGGTGGCAAATCCTGAGCCAGCGACAACAGCGATATGAGCCAGATAAATCCAGATAGAAGTCTGGTTCAGTTTGTGAGCCAGATAATTGGTTAATTACTTCTTTTTAGGTTGGCAACGCGGCCTTTAATATACATACTTTTTCAAAAACAGATGTCGCTGCTTAGCCTTTCGCCGTATGAGTTAAATGAAAAACAGCGGGACATCGCCTATCACATTTGACGTGTGCGAAAATTTCACGACATCTGGGGCCCTATTCGCTAACTGTGAGTTTTAAAGTGTACACAAGAAATTGTGTAAACTTTGAAAATCTGATTCTGTAAAGCAAAACTGTGAACAAAAAAAACTCACTGATAAAAACTTCGTGAGTTTTTTTGGCAGTCAGTGTACACTATTCTGACATTCAAAACTCATACGCACTGTTGCAGAATGACTTTTTTGTTTTCATGGCGTTTGATGAATATTTTCCCACTGACATAAGACTTTTACATTCAGCGCTCATTCAGCAAAACAATGTACACAATAATTTACAGAATCGCATGAAAATTTAAAGTGTAAATTGTGTATGCAAATGAGTTTTCAATGAGTGTACATTTTTCAGTGTTTCACAGTTAGGGAATTGACCCCCTTGCTTCTCAAGTCTCTCAATGATCCAGAGCATTCCCGTGAGAATTGAGCGTGAGCTGAAGCTGTAAAACTCACTGAAAGACGGCATATGTGTGTCATAGTGTACAAGTACAAGTGTGTTGACTTATCTGTCAAGCATTCTGACAGGCACTCGCTGGATTCGGAATGACAGCGAATTCAAAATGGATACCATTACCGAATGCTCCGAATGATTGAAAAATTGAAAAAGTCCATACGATTGGTAGTCAAAAATGTTGTCGTTGAGACCAAAATGCGACTCTAGACCTGAGATTTCATCAGGTGAGCGAGGCTGTTTGTAGTTTTGACGTTTATCGCTTAGTGAACACACTTGGTATAGGTACACTATGATGTGTGTCCACAATTCATCGCAACTGATTTAGCTATATGATAAACTCCATGGTGATCAGAGAGTTGTGTTTCCGCTTTCCGGTACACCCTGTGGCTGTAGCTAGTTATTTAACCACTGCCGCTAGATGGGTCTCCTAAGCATTATCCAAGCGAGGATAGGCGTTTTTTTTCGGGCGCAAACGTAAACGTATAGGCGTGTATAAAAAAACACGGCTAATATACAATTTCTCTACGCCCAAGATCTTCACACGAAGCTACTTTCGAGCGTCGCTAAAAAAAGCAAATAATTATTGAAAAAAATAAAAAATTAAATTTCTTCAGCTATATCCGTCCCCGAAACCAAAGGAAAATAGGTATTAAACGTTGTTTTCATCCCCGTGCCTTTGTAAATTATGAAAGGCAACTTTCACACTTTTTAGCCTTTTAAACGCTTCAACAATGTCTAACCAAGCTGTTGTGGTGTTTTAATACTCCTTTTTCGCTTTGGTAATATCCATTTCACGCACTTTTATTAACTAAGGTACATTTTTTAACTAATTATACAATTTGTTTACAAAAAATGTAAACAAACATCTTGTTCTTCCTTTTTTAAACGGTTTTATTTAGCTTGAATTGACAGGCAGGCTGCAGCACGGCCGTTGTGAACGAATTTTGTAATTGAAATTTAAGTAACTTCCCGATAAGCTACAAGCTTGAAACTTGGAATATAGTTCAGAACCCGATGACATGCAATAATAAGCAAAAAAAATCGCCGCTAGGTGGCGCATGGATCGAGATATTCACAAAAATCGTATTTGTGGTCCGATTTGGCTCATATTTGGAACACATAATACATGCAAGAATAGAAATCGACCTGTGAAAAAAATCGCCGCTAGGTGGCGCATGGATCGAGATATTCACAAAAATCGTATTTGTGGTCCGATTTGGCTCATATTTGGAACACATAATACATGCAAGAATAAAAAGCGACTTATGAAAAAAATCGCCGCTAGGTGGCGCATGGATCGAGATATTCACAAAAATCGTATTTGTGGTCCGATTTGGCTCATGCTTGGAACACATAATACATACAAGAATAGAAAGCGACCTATCAAAAAAAATCGCCGCTAGGTGGCGCAAGGATCGAGATATTCACAAAAATCGTATTTGTGGTCCGATTTGATTTGGTCCATATTTGGAACACATAATACATACATGAATAGAAAGCGACCTATGATGCCCGATTTGGCTCATATTTGGAACAAATATTGCATACAGTCCGGTAGAAGTGACATCAAAATATTTTGGAGTTGGAGGAGGGACAAGCATACGTGGCGCAGAGTCGAGTAAAGTCTTTGGAAGGATTATGTATTGAGGACTTAGGTTGTAACAAATTGTCAGGAAAGAGTCCTTGTAATAATGAGTCACTAAATTAACTAAATAGAATGAGAAATAATAGGCAATTAAATAAAGACTAAAAACTTGAAAATAAAATAATTAAAAAAAAATTTTTAAGTTAAACGGTTTTATTGAAAACAATACTTACATGAAGTAATAATAATACGAAAAGCTAGAAAATAATTAGGTAGGTCCTAGGTACTAGTCATCACACTCCTTATCAATCTATGGCGTTGATCAGACAATTAAATAAAAGCGTTGGACGCGTCATATTTCTATTGATAGTCATAAGTGAAACCAACTGAACCTTAATCAGGTTATGATACGCCTCACTTTTTTAGAAATTTTACGCGCCCAACGCTTTTATTTAATTTTCTGATCAACGCCCTAGATTGATAAGGAGTGTGATGACTAGTACCTAGGACCTACCTAATTATTTTCTAGCTTTTCGTATTATTATTACTTCATGTAAGTATTGTTTTCAATAAAACCGTTTAACTAAAAATTTTTTTTAAATTATTTTATTTCAAGTGTACGTTTGCTCAGCGACCAACATTGCTGTACGCTTAGCTACACGAAAATTTTCATGATTTGTCGCTTTCATGCAGCTGACGCCTCGTATGCAGCTCTCCATTCAAATACATGTGTTCGGCATCAATCGTACAAATTTCGCCAGCAGCGTCTATGACGCGTACACCTTGCGTATGCACCTTGCCTAAGGCTCAAAACAGATGTGATATGTTTGTTGAGCACTACACAACGTGGTAAAATATTCAGTAATTATTTACTTTAGCTAACAGCTGCTAATGCTCCTCCAATAATATTGGGAGAGGAGTCAAAGGACTTGCTCTGTACCCAGGACAACGAGGCCAGAAGCTTAATCTGAAAATTATATTTCGGTCAAGAGATATTTACAAAAGAAATTGAAAACTTTCATGTTGTTATAATTTCGATAATTATATTGACACCCACCAAAAAATTTGTGAAAAAAAGTCTTTTTGCGATCTCCTAACCGGTATTTGTTATAATCGCGACCGAAGGCTGCCTATGTGGAAAGCAGAGCTGTAAAAATGATTGAATCAATTGTGTCTGCATTCTCTAAGCATTGTTTTTATACTCAGTTGAGCAGAGCTCACAGAGTATATTAAATTTGATTGGATAACGGTTGGTTGTACATATATAAGGAATCGAGATAGATATAGACTTCCATATATCAAAATAATCAGGATCGAAAAAAAATTTGATTGAGCCATGTCCGTCCGTCCGTCCGTCCGTTAACACGATAACTTGAGTAAATTTTGAGGTATCTTGATGAAATTTTGGTATGTAGGTTCCTGAGCACTCATCTCAGATCGCTGTTTAAATGAACGATATCGGACTATAACCACGCCCACTTTTTGATATCGAAATTTCGAAAAACCGAAAAAGTGCGATAATTCATTACAAAAGACAGATAAAGCGACGAAACTTGGTAGATGAGTTGAGCTTATGACGCAGAATAGAAAATTAGTAAAATTTTGGACAATGGGCGTGGCGCCGCCCACTTTTAAAAAGAAGGTAATTTAAAAATTTTGCAAGCTGTAATTTGGCAGTCGTTGAAGATATCGTGATGAAATTTGGCAGGAACGTTACTCGTATTACTATATGTACGCTTAATAAAAATTAGTAAAATCGGAGAAGGACCACGCCCCACTTTAAAAAAAAATAATTTTTAAGTAAAATTTTAACAAAAATTTAATATCTTTACAGTATATAAGTAAATTATGTCAACATTCAACTCCGCCCTTTTTCATTTAATTTGTCTAGGATACTTTTAACGCCATAAGTCGAACAAAAATTAACCAATCCTTTTTACATTTGGTAGGGGCATAGATTTTATGACGTTAACTGTTTTCTGTGAAAATGGGCGAAATCGGTTGATGTCACGCCCAGTTTTTATACACAGTCGTCCGTCTGTCCTTCCGCATGGCCGTTAACACGATAACTTGAGCAAAAATCGACATATCTTTAATGAACTTAGTTCACGTGCTTACTTGAACTCACTTTATCTTGGTATGAAAAATGAATGAAATCTGACTATGACCACGCCCACTTTTCGATATCGAAAATTACGAAAAATGAAAAAAAATGCCATAATTCTATACCAAATACGAAAAAAGGGATGAAACATGGTAAGTATTGTTAAATAATATAAATCTGGCAACTCTAATTATCAGTTTTCTTTTCATACTATTTCATTATACCTCTGTTCGTATTATACTGAATAAAGTTAGTCGCCATCTTACTCTGAAACTGCGTGTAAAAATCTCTATTACAACAGTTATGGGCCTATCCACATAGAGTAAAATTAAAGTTAAATATATTAATTTAATTAAAATGGCGACGGGCACACTCAGTTTTCCTTTCGAAAAACTTCGCGGTCGGGAAAATTTTGATGTTTGGCGGCGAAATGCAAAGTCATACTTGGTGCTGAAAGTTGTTGGAAAATCACCGAAGCAGGTTTGTCTGAAAATGCATCGGAAAAGATCGTGACACAAACGAACGGGCGCTGGCGAGATTACGCTCATGGTGGAGCCGAGTAATTTCTCGCACATAGCAAATGCACAGACGGCAAAAGAAGCATGGGATTCAATAATGGCAGCGTATGAGGACAGTGGTTTAACTCGCAAGGTAGAGCTTTTGAAAAGCTGGTGCAGTTAAAACTCGAACAGTTCCAGTCCATACAGGATTATGTGAATGAAGTGGTCATGACTTCAATAAAATTGCAAAGTGCAGGTTTAAATGTCAGTGATGAATTGATTGCATCTTTATTGCTAGCTGGGTTGCCTAATGAGTATCAAGCTCTTGTTATGGCAGTGGAAAATTCCAAATCGAAGTAACCGTCGACAGCGTAAAGAATTTGTTGTTGCAAGACGTCAAATGGATTGTAGTAAGGAATCCACCAACAACGCTTTGTATTCGAAGAATTTCGAACCGAAAAAGAATGACAAAAATTCTAATCGTAAAAAGTTTCGTTGTTTTAATTGTGGTCAGGAAGGCCATATGCGTAAAGAGTGTCGTAAATCTATACAGTCGAAAAAAGCAAATGAGAACGAAAGTAAAAGCAAGACAGCTATGTTTTCAAATTCTTTGCTAGCGAATTCGTGTTTACACTCTCAGAGTGGCGAGTGTGTATGGTATGTCGACTCAGGGCGCAACGTCGCATATGACGAATGATCAACCGTTGCTTTCAAAAGTTCGAGCAGCAGAACACAACGAAGTTATTTTAGCTAACAGTGAGCGAGTTCCTGTTAACAGCGTAGGAGATGTTAGCCTACTGTTAAATGTCAACAAACAGAAAATTCCAACTAATGTTCGAAATGTTGAATATGTTCCTAGTCTTTGTGCAAATCTTTTGTCAGTTCGACAAATGACTAAGCAAAACAAAAGGTGGTGTTCGAAAAAATGTATGTAAAATTTTCGATGTGAAAGGCAATTTAATAGCAAAGGCATTTGCGGACAACGATTTATACAAGTTGGATTGCGTTAAAAATAAAGTTGGGAGAGCAATGACTACAGTTGATAACTTTGAGCTTTGGCATCGTAGGCTGGCACACATTTGCAAAGAAAATATGAAACGAGTGCAGAATTCAACGATTGGCGTTAATTACAGCAGCACAAGTGACAAAGGTGTATTATATGCTGTAAAGGTAAACAAACCAGAAATATAAACAAATCAGCTGGTACGCGTGCAGAAAATTTGTTAGACATCATACATTCTGACGTGCTTGGTCCAATTAGCACAAAATCGTTCAGTGGTGCAAGATTTTTACTTGTATTTGTTGATGATTTTTCAGAAAGGTATTTGCGATACCGATGTACGAAAGTCAGATGTGTTTGCTAAATTTAGGAATTTAAAAGCGAAGTAGAGACACAGTGTGGCCGTAAAATAAAAGTGCTGAGGACAGACAATGGCACTGAATATTGCAACGAACCATTTGAATTTTTTGCGTGATTTTGGCATTGTTCATCAAAAAACAGCTCCCTACACGCCCGAACAGAACGGGGTGGTTGAGCGTATGAACCGAACGTTGATTGAACGTGTTAGATGTATGTTATTAGATTCTGGCCTAAGAAATATATTCTGGGCAGGGGCTGCAAACACGGCAGCATATTTGGTAAACCGCATTCCATGTAGAGGTAATAATCGAAGTCCAGAAGAAATATGGTTCAGGTGTTAAACCTAATTTAAAGCATTACGAATATTTGGTGTACAGCGATGGTTCACATACCGAAACAAAAACGTTCAAAACTTGATGCAAAATCAGATGAGTGCATATTTGTAGGATATTGTGCTGTGTCAAAAGCTTACCGGCTTTATCGTAAATCTGATTACAAGTTTATTGTGAGCCGTGATGTTACATTTATAGAAAATTCATGTGACGTAACGAAACATACAGAGCCAAATTTGATTATTGATATTATTGATACAAGGGAAGATTATAACATTAACAATTCAGAGGAGGATAATATGAGCGAATTGTTAGATGTCAACAAATCTTCGGACAGTGACTACGATACTCCTGATGAAAGTGAAGCAGTTAATATGCATAGTGACGATTATGATAAATTGCATCCAGTTCGTCGGTCGGAGCGTATTGCAAACAAAACGAAAAGAAATTTGTTGTTGACAGTGGTGTCTGATGCTGATGACCTGTTAGTGTTGAAGAGGCGTTGTATAGTGCAGAATCAGTGCCTGGAAGCGCGCCATGGAAGAGGAGATGGATTTCTTAAGTCAAACAACACTTGGGTGCTTACGAAATTGCGCCTGCTGGTAAAAAGGCAATAAGTTCAAAATGGGTATTCAAGTGAAACGTGATGCAGCTGGTGAGCTTGTTCGTTATAGCAAGGCTCGTTGTGAAAGTTGCTCGGAGAAACAAGCGTCGATTATTCGGAAACATATTCACCGGTAGTTAGGTATAACTCATTGCGATTCTTGTTCGCCATGGCAGCGAAATATGACTTGGCGGTGCATCAATTAGATGCGGTAACAGCATTTTTAAATGGTGAGCTCGTGAAGAAGTATACATGAAGCAACCGGAGGCTTTGATGATGGTTCAGTGCAGAGTAGTGTCGTTTGGTAAAGTCACTATACGGCTTGAAACAGCAAGCAAAGTTTGGAACGATAAATTGAATACAGTACTCATCGGTCTAGGACTAGTTCGGAGCGAAGTCGATCAATGTATCTACTATTGTGTAAAAGATCAAGTATGGTTTACGTAGCGATTTATGTAGACGACGTGTTGGTGTTCTCAATGACAAAAAGGCTACACAGCGTATTAATAGCGAGTTGTCTTCCAGATTTAAAATGAAAGACATGGGTTCAGCTGTCATCCGATTGGGCATGCGAGTTCAAAGAGATGAGTAAAAAAAACTAATAAACTTGATCAATCTGAATATATTTGCAGTGTGCTCAACGTTTTGGATGGATGACTGTAATGGCCGTGCTACGCCACTTGATTTGTCACAGAAGCTAACTATGTGAAATGTGTCCACAAACTGAAGAAGCAAAGAAAGAGATGGAAATGTTCCATATACTGGAGGCTATTGGTTGTCTGTTGTACGCAGCACAGAACACTCGACCTGATATCAGCTTCGCGGTCAATTACTGAGTCGGTTACACAACATCCCGGCAAAGCTCATTGTCTTGCAGTGGAAGCGTGTGATGCGATATTTGAAGGGACTATAAACAAAGGCTATCGTGTACAAATCGGCTGAAGGTCTAGTGGATTTTGCGATGCTGACTGGGCAGGAGATCTGTGACCGGACTTTTCCGTGCGCCGGGGCATATGCTCAATCCGTTCCAGGATCCCAGTGGAATTAGAGAAGGTCCCTATCGCTCTCCTTTTAAAGAGAAGATCCCGTTGTGTTGTTAAAAAGAAACGTTATAAAAGACTCTTATTCCCTCGATATTCAAACTACCCTTAAGCTATGCGGCGGAGGTGGGAAACCACACGTCGGTTCTCACGCCGATGGGGTTGGGAAACCCCACCGGACTACGCTTAAACTAAAAATCTCAGACTACCTCGTAAAGAAAGCCGAGGTGGAGAACCACACGTTCCTCCCAGTCGTGGAGTGGTAAACCCCACCGAGTATATAGCTTAGAATACCCTGCTCTTCGGACGGTGCGGAGGTGGAAAAACCACACAATCCCTCTACCGATGGGGTGGAAAACCTCCAGAAGTTGCTAAAATAAAGACTCGTGAGATGGAACAAATCCAGAGTCCCATCATCACCGCTAAACTCAAACAAGGCGTAGTCAGGCTACTATACCTAGCTGGCTACTGTCTTAATTCGCGAAATTTGTCGCCCTGTTATACTTGTCACGCGCAGGTGGACAGTTATCCTGCAACAATAAATGTTTACTGTATTATATGTATTTACTTAAGTATCTTACATTAACTGTATATTCTACCCATATATCGCATTATAAGTATTTATCTCCAAATTGCGTATGTAAAACTGCTCTTGTACGGCCCCCCTAACATGTGAGATTCGTGTGTACGCATCTCCAGTTAGCTAGAATAGTTATTTTTGTTTTTCCTCTGCTGCTTGCTTTGGGTCTTGCGTGTTGTCGACGAGTTGGTGACTTCGTAGGTAACTTGTGTCTAGTACCCACGCTGTGTGGTTTGTATGCTAACGTGACCGCTTCCTAGTGCATGCATTTTTTTCGTTTCTCTTGTGCGATGTCGCCCCGACGGTTCGCTTTAATGCTTGCTGTGCTGGTCGCAACGGCTTTGGTATCGTATGTTGTATGTTTTAGGTGTCTTGCAATGGAGCTTATGTGATGTTGCTTATTGCATTGCTGTAATCCCAGCATTATTTGAAATTCCAGCGGCTATGGGTTATCTGTGGAAAATATAATGTTCAACCAAATCTTTACCGTATGCGGGCAGAGTACTATTATTTACACACGAAGAATTAGATGTTGTCATGAATGTTTACATGTTATAGGGTAGTCACAAAATGATTATTTTTTTATGTGTACATTAATTCATCTAATTCAGTTGTACAATTTACATGCTATAGTGTATAAATTCATGTAATTCAAGTAGGATTATACAACCACGTTTTGATAAATATTTGTAGGTTCGAATGTGTGTGGCTTCAAAGCTCCGGTGGCTTGGTCCTCACAGTCTGATCAGCGTCGATCAACTTCATGGTTACATGTTCGTTATGCAGGGTGGTGCTATATCTTGGTCAAACGCATAGACAGCGAACCGTTGCATTGTCATCAACAGAGCAGAACTTATGTCAATAGTGGGTGCAATGCAGAAACGATTGGTTGAACCGATTGGAATCTGAGCTTATTCCTCGTGATGCAAAAACAACAACATTGTATTGCGATAACAAAAGCGCAATTCATATTGTTCGTAACAACAATTTTTCCCACGTACTAAATGTCGATATAAAGGTGAAATTCATACAAGAAAGGCTGGAAGATAGTCGTTAAAGCTAGAGTACATTCTACAAGCGAGATGTTGGCAGATGGTTTAACGAAAGCTATACAGCTGTTAGAATGAATTTATTAATGTCGGAATAGGTTTACAGTAACTTAGATATGTATTACTTAACATAGTTTTTGCAATGTAAACATTTTGGATTTGAATTAATGGTCGTAAATTTTTACTTATATATATTACAATGTTGCCAGATGTTCTATTAAAGGGAAGTATTGTTAAATAATATAAATCTGGCAACTCAATTATCAGTTTTCTTTTCATACTATTCATTA
>JARSSU010024660.1:0-17219 GCA_029619165.1 Eurosta solidaginis
GGGACTATTTCGGGATCATTTGTGGGACCCTTCCGGGTTCATTTCCAGTATGGTTTTCGCGATGCGTCATGGATCCCCTCGGAGCCATTTCGGAACTTTTTCTGAGTATGTCGGGATAATTTAGGGACCCTTCCTGGATATTTTCTGCGAGGTTTTTTTTTTGAGATCCGCCCTGGGAGCCAGTCCATGGTTCATTTCGGAACCTTTCGGTGTCGCGGGGTCATTTTGGACTTTTTCGGGATCATTGGTATCCATTACGGCATCATTTATTGAGCGTTTTCGGGATTCGTCCGGGATCGCTTTTCGGGTTATTTTGGGACTTTTTCGATATCATTTGGGGTACCTACCGGATCATTTCTGGATGTTTTTGGGATCCGTCTAGGGGGTTTTGGTACTTTTTCGGTATCATTGGGTTTTTTTTTTTTTCCCTTCCGGCATCATTTTTGGTGGTTTTGGATCCGTCAGGGATCCCGTTGAGGGTAATTTCGGGACTATTAGGGGATCATTTGTAGACCTTTCCGGCAGATCCCTATCTGGGATGGTTTTCGGTATTAAGTCCGCGGATACGGGGGCCGGGGGGCAGGTGGGAGGGATGCGGGGGCGCCGGGCCGTACGGTGCCGGGGGCCAGGCGGGGAAAGGGGGGGGATCCCGGCGGGTCAGTTCGGACGACTTTTTACGGGATAATTGGTGTCCCTTCCGGCATCATTTTTGGGTAATGGTTTTCGGGATCGGCCGTGGATCCCGTGAGGGTAATTTCGGGAATATTAGGGGACATTTGAGGCTTTCGGGCTCGGCATCCCTATCTGGAATGGTTTCGGTTCAGATCCGTTCCGGGAATCCCGCGGGTCATTTGGGACTTTTGGGGATCATTTGGGGTACTACGCATCATTTGGATGGCTTTCGGTATCCGCCGGGATCCCTTCGGGGTCATTTCGGACATTTTCGGATTTTTTGAGGGTCCCTCCCGGCATTCATTTCTGATGGTTTTCGGGATACCGGCGAGGTATAAATTTTCCCCAGTTGGGCATTTTAATTTTCATCTGGACTAGCTTTAAGGGATCCCCGTCCTGGTATCCCATTATCAGAGGTCATTTCGGGACTTAATTAGGTATTAGGGATTGTATCTGATCTATTTGAAGGACCTTTCCTGGCATAATATCATGGATAGTCAGTTTTCTGGGGGGGGGGGATCTGACCAGGGAACCCATTGGGGGCATTGGCTGTGTAATTTCGGAACTTTTTCGGGGACTATTTCGTGTCATTTGAGAGAACCCTTACGGCGCGTCATTTCAAGACCTTTCTCGTATTATTTCAGGATCATTTTGGGACCATTCCGGCATCATATGCTTGATGGTTTGCCTGGGTCCATCAGGGTCATTTTCGGGCGGCTGACAATTTTGGATTCATTTTTTGCGGAACCCTGCCGAAGTCAATTTCTGGCATACTTCGTTTGATGATGACGTAGTTAGGAGAGTAGGAGTCCGTAGGAGAGTAAGTACTTTCGGAGATAAGTATAGTTTTTAGTTAATTTTATGGGGATGGGGGGGTGAGTTTTGTTTGGTGGTGTGGGATGGGAGTTTTTTGTGGGATGGTTTGTGGTGGTGTGGGGTGGCTGGTGGTGGTTGGTTGGAGGGGATAGTTTGTGTTGGGAGTGGGACCTTCCGGGATAATTTCGTATGGTTTTCCGCTGCGCGATCCGTCCCTGTGGATCCCTTTCGGGGGGGGGGGGTCCATTCTCCATTCGGTCATATTTCGGCGGAAATGAAACTTTTCTGGGGGGCGACGTTTGGGGGTATTACGTCAGGATAATTTTAGGAAAAACCCTTCCCTGGATGGATATTTTCTGGATGAGTTTTTTCAGATCCGTCGGGAGCCAGTACAGGGTCATTTCGGAACTTTCCGGGACTATTTCGGGATCATTTAGGTACCCTTCACGGATCATTTCTCGTGTGGTTCCTGGATAAGTCTAGAATGTGTCGTGCGTCATTTCGGGTTTTTTGGACTATTCCGGGAACTTTGGAGACCCTTCAGGCGCATTTTCTGGACGGTTTTTCGGGATCCGTCTCCGCGATACGTCGGGGTCATTTCGTGGCTCTTTCTTATGGAAAATTCGTGATCATTTGGGGATCCTATCAGGTTATCGCACATTTAGATCTTTTTTTACGAATTAAAAAAATAAAATACATTAGACAAAAAAATAATGTTTTAAACAGATAACTTGAAAGCAGGCTACGTGAATAGCCATATATTTCATTTTCTCCTTGCGGACGAGGCCGCGGTAAGGTTAGTATCTATAAATCTAATATATTATATTGTCACGGATATTAGCATCACAAATATCCATCACTAAGGCGATGCTAAGGCCATAGCCAAGCAGTATTCTACGGCTAATAATCAAATCAAGGATACACATATATAAGGCAGCCCAGAGAGATGTCACACACAGTTGCGTTTACTATATCGCCTATGTGCTGCGCTGCGAGAGACTGTAAACTACAAAATTCACATCAATAATTCAACTTATGTATCTACATAAACGAATAATAATTGCGTCTAACATATGAACGATAGAGCAGCGGACGCGGCAATGCACAAACAAATGATATATCTTATATGAGTGTCACAAGAGAGAGCAAAATTTGTGCACGTAGTTTGGCTGGCGATTTTGTAGCGAAACAACTAGTAAGTCTGGAATCGAAGAGCCATAAGTATCATCCTAAACTATAAAAGGGGGCAAGCGAGTAAGAAGATTCAGTTGATTTGAGTGTCAAGCGTGCGATTAAGACGATATCTAGCAGCAATAGCATATTATTTGAAAGTAGATTTTCATTGAGCTTATCAATCAGTGTGGTTATTAAGCAAGCTATTCGTTGCCACAGTTGCGGTATTGTGAAGTCTTTAATAAAGGCCATTTTTCAATCTATCCAATATTGAGTTATTATTCAACAGTTTAGTGATTCGAACTTAGCCAGGGAGGATGCAAATAGAGGATTTGCAAAGTAAAAATCGTTACAATATTATAAATGGGAAAGTTTGGATGTTAAGATGTTTGGATGTTTATTTTTGGATGTTGGATGTTTGTCCGACGTTGTCTTTGTGACTCAATAACGCAAGACGGCTGGACGATTTGATGAATTGTGCACACATATAGCCAATAGTCCCTAGAAGCTCTACTAGCTATATATTTTCAAAAGGGGACCCGGCGGTCCCGCCCCTAGGAACAGTCTATAATTTAATTATATATCTCGTCTCGCGACTGAATCACGCCAGAATGCTACACGGATTTATGATGAAATTTGGGACACAGACAGTAGTCTACCTACTAGCGAAATTTTTATTCGTCGAACAAGCGAAGAGGGCGTGGGGTCCCACGACCCCTTCGAGAAATTATTTTTCATAATTTTTACACATTATAACTTTACGTATACTGGCCTTCACCAATATCACAGATCTCAAGGGGTCAAATAAGTCGAGGGCTGACAAAGTAAGCAGTGACACCCTCGCCCGCTTTATCTCCTCTCTGGTGCGAATCCATAAATTGTTATAACTCATCTAAATTTTCTCCTAATCAATAGTTTTGGTATCTGGTGACATACAGAACGAGATCTAGACTATGGAGAACGATCAGTGGTCCTCTCCTCTACTCCCGCATCCGCCTCCATCAATGTTTTTATTAGCACGCTTTATTAGCTACCTGTATGTTGCTATCTAACTTTTTATTCGCTCCAATGCGCCTGTGCCTTATTAACTGGTTTATAATTAGCTTCACCTTATTTGTAATCCCGTAAGGGTCATATCGGAGACCCTTCGGCGATCATTTCTGGATGGTTTTGGATCGGTCCGGGATTAAGACGGAGTAATTTCGGGACTTTTCGGGCTATTCGGATCATTTTGGGACCCTTCGGGTATCATTTCTGTATAGTTTCGGGATCAGTCCGAGTGATACGTCGGGGTGTATATTTGGAACATTTCGGCGACTATTCCGAATCATTTCCGGGACTATTTCGCGATCATTTGGGACCCTTCTGCGGCATCATTTCGGAATGGTTTTCGGGACCCGTGCGGGATCTCGGTTTCGGTGTCATATGGGGACTTTTCGGATCAGTTGGAGATAGGGCTCTTCCGCAATCATTCTGGATGGTTTTCGGATCCCGTCGGTGTCATTTCTGGTACTTTGTCGGAGACTAATAGGGAATCATTTAGGAGGGCTACTTCGGCATCATTTCTGGATGGTTTTCGGGATCCGTCGGGATATCGTCGGGGTCCATTTGGGGACCCTCCCCTTTTTTCGGGATCATTGGGGCTATTCCGGCATCATTTCTGGATGGTTTTCGGGATCCGTCGGGATCTCGTCTGGGTCATTTGGGGCCTTTTCGGGATCATTTTGGGGCTCATCCGGCATCATTTGGGATGGTTTTTCGGGATCACGGCGGGGTCATTTCGGTACTGTTTTCGCGACTATACGGGATCATTTGGGGGCTCTTCCGGATCATTCGAATGGCTTTCGGATCCGTCCGGGATCTCGTCGGCGGTCATTTGGTGACTTTTCGGATTCATTTTGGCGCTCATCCGGCATCATTCTGGATGGTTTTCGGGATCCGTCCGGACCGTCGGGTCATTCGGACTCTTCGCGATAATACGGGATCATGTGGAACCCTTTCGCATCATTCTGTATGGTTCGGGATCCGTCCTGAGGATCCGTCGCGTGTCATTCGGACTTTCTCGCGACTAATACGGGATCATTTGGAACCCTTTCGGACCTCCCAAGATCATTTCTGGATGGTTTCTGGATCTCGTCCGGTGGGATGCAGTCAGGGTCATTTTGCGGACTTTTCCGATGACTGTTCGAGGATCTTTCTGGGCACCACTTCAAGAGCAGTTCTGTATCGATGTCGGGACTCGTCGGGATGCCCTGCAGGGTCATATTTGGACTATCGTGAGCATTTGCGGGACCGTTTCGGCATCACTCTAGATGGTTTCGGTATCACGCTTCGATCCAGTCGGATTAATTGCGGAGACTTTTTCGGGATCGTCGGGGTCCCTTCCGGCAATCATTCCTGGATGAGTTTTTGGGATTCGTCCGCATCCGTACGGGTCATTCGGACTTTTTCTCGACTAATACGGCGATCATTTGCGGGCCCTTTCGGCATCATTTCTAGATAGTTGGCGGGACCGTTCGGAGATCGTCAGGGTGCTTTTCGAACTATTAGGTGATCATTTGAGGACTTTCGGCACCATTTGCTGGGTAGTTTTCGCGGATCCTTTCGGGGTCCAGTCAGGGTCATTCGGGACTTTTTCGGATCATTTAGAGGGGCTTCAGATTCGCCTCCGGGACCGTCAGGGTTATTTCTGAACTTTTCCGACGACTATTTCGGGATCATTTGGCAACCTTCCCAAGATCATTTACGGATGGATTTCGTTGGATCAGTCCGGGATGCCGTTCAGGGTCATTTTGGTCTAGTCAGAGTGATCATTCGATGACCTTCCGGCATCACTCTCGGTATGGTTTGCGGTATCCGTTCAGGATCCTCGGGATCATGCGGACTTTTTCGGATCATTGGGGGTCACTCCAAGATCATTTCTGGATGGATTTCGGGATCTGTCGGGATCCACGTCAGCGGTCATCTAGGATGCGTCGAGATCCCGTCAGGCGTCATTTCGGGACTTCTTCGGGACTATAGCGGGATCATTTCTGGAGAGTTTACGGGATCCGTCGAGGACCCTTAAGGGTCATTTCGGGGACTATTAGGTGATCATTTGAGGACCTTTCCGGCATCACTTCTGAGATTTTCGGTATCGTTCGGGATCGTCGGAGTCAATGCGAGGACTTACGGAATCATTTCGGATCCTTCCGGCATCATTTCGGATGGTCGGGATTGTCGGATACGTCGTTATTTAGGGCTATAATACGGGATAAGTTGGGGATCTCTGGGCGTCTCGGTTCGTGACTGATTGTATTATTTCGATATGTTTGGGCCCCTTCCGGCATAATGTCTTGATGGTTTGCGGATCCATCAGGGTCATTTCGGGACCATTTGGGATCATTTGACCCTCCGAGATCAGTTCTGGATGCTCCGGGATGCGTCGAGCCATCTGTCGGGCGTCATTTTGGGACTTTTGCGGGATCATTTGGGGTCTCTTCCGGCATCATTTCTGGATGGTTTTCGGGATCCGTCCGGGATCCTGTCGGGGTCATTTTGGGACTTTTGCGGGATCATTTGGGGTCTCTTCCGGTATCATTTCTGGATGGTTTACGGGATCCGACCGGGATCCTGTCGGGGTCATTTTGGGACTTTTGCGTGGATCATTTGGGGTCTCTTCCGGCATCTTTTCTGGATGGTTTACGGGATCCGTCCGGGACCCTGTCGGGGTCATTTTGGGACTTTAGCGGGATCATTGGGGTCTCCTCCGGCATCATTTCTGGATGGTTTTACGGGATCCGTCCGGGATCCTGTCGGCGTCATTTTGGGACTTTTGCGGGATCATTTGGGGTCTCTCCCGGCATCATTTCTGGATGGTTTACGGGATCCGTCCGGGATCCTGTCGGCGTCATTTTGGGACTTTTGCGGATCATTTGGGGTCTCTTCCGGCATCATTTCTGGATGTTTACGGGATCCGTCCGGGATGCTGTCGGGGTCATTTTGGGCCTTTTTTGCGGGAACATTTGGGTTCTCTTCCGGCATCATTTCTGGATGGTTTACGGCAGGCATGCTTAACCAACGAAAGCCGATATCATTTCGTTACGATAATTAACGTTAATAAACGAAACAAAGTCATTTCGTTTCGCTTATTAACGTTAAGAACGTCAAATTAACGAAATGATTTCGTTACGTTATCTGCCATATCAAAACGAAATCAAATCGTTTATGTTGATTATTAAATTCAAACTATGCTGGCAAAGCTGATTGATGGCGGAGTCATTAAAGGTGAAAGCATTAGCCAAGCTAATTGCAACTTTTCTCATGAATTTTGACAGTACGAACATTTCTCAGAGTATTTTTGACATTACCACCAACGAATTACACAAACAAATACATGGAGTTTGTGTGTGTATGTGCGCTCGTTGTTACCACCTTACGCTTCACCATGGCTATAGCATTGCCAGCACAATTCAAACATAAAGTATCAAGTTTGTGTTAAGGTTTTTAACGTTAACGAAAGCTTTTAGTTTTCGGTTAAAAACGAGATACAATTTATCTTGATAATTTCTTTATCGATAATATTTCGAAGTGTTTCAACGGAAACGGTGGAAACTTTTTGATAAACGATTAGCTAACGTTAAGTGCATCCCTGGTTTACGGGATCCGTCCGGGATCCCGTCGATGTCATTTCGGGACTATTTCGGCATCATTTGGGGTACCTTCCGGTATCAATTCTAGATGGTTTTCGGGATCCGTCCGGGATCCCGTCGGAGTCATTTCGGAATTTTTTCTCGACTAATACAGGATCATTTGGGGACCCTATCGGCATCATTTCTGGATGGTTTTCGGGATCCGTCCGCGATCCCGTCAGGGTCATTTCGGGACTATTTCGGGATAATTTGGGGTACCTGCCGGCATCATTTCTGGATGGTTTTCGGTATCCGTCCGGGATCCCGTCGGTGTCATTTCGGGACCATTTGGGGTCCATTCCGGCATCATTTCTGGATGGTTTTCGGGATCCGTCCGGGATCCTGTCGGGGTCATTTTGGGACTTTTGCGGGATCATTTGGGGTCTCTTCCGGCATCATTTCTGGATGGTTTTCGGGATCCGTCCGGGATCCTGTCGGGGTCATTTTGGGACTTTTGCGGGATCATTTGGGGTCTCTTCCGGCATCATTTCTGGATGGTTTACGGGATCCGTCCGGGATCCTGTCGGGGTCATTTTGGGACTTTTGCGGGATCATTTGGGGTCTCTTCCGGCATCATTTCTGGATGGTTTACGGGATCCGTCCGGGATCCTGTCGGGGTCATTTTGGGCCTTTTGCGGGATCATTTGGGTTCTCTTCCGGCATCATTTCTGGATGGTTTACGGGATCCGTCCGGGATCCTGTCGGGGTCATTTTGGGACTTTTGCGGGATCATTTGGGGTCTCTCCCGGCATCATTTCTGGATGGTTTTCGGGATCCGTCCGGGATCCTGTCGGGGTCATTTTGGGACTTTTGCGGGATCATTTGGGGTCTCTTCCGGCATCATTTCTGGATGGTTTACGAGATCCGTCCGGGATCCTGTCGGGGTCATTTTGGGACTTTTGCGGGATCATTTGGGGTCTCTTCCGGCATCATTTCTGGATGGTTTACGGGATCCGTCCGGGACCCTGTCGGGGTCATTTTGGGACTTTAGCGGGATCATTTGGGGTCTCCTCCGGCATCATTTCTGGATGGTTTTCGGGATCCGTCCGGGATCCTGTCGGGGTCATTTTGGGACCTTTGCGGGATCATTTGGGGTCTCTTCCGGCATCATTTCTAGATGGTTTTCGGGATCCGTCCGGGATCCCGTCGATGTCATTTCGGGACTATTTCGGCATCATTTGGGGTACCTTCCGGTATCAATTCTAGATGGTTTTCGGGATCCGTCCGGGATCCCGTCGGAGTCATTTCGGAACTTTTTCTCGACTAATACAGGATCATTTGGGGACCCTTTCGGCATCATTTCTGGATAGTTTTAGGGATCCGTTCGGGATCCCGACGGGGTCATATCGGGACCATTTGGGGTACCTACCGGCATCATTTCTGGATGGTTTACGGGATCCGTCCGGGACCCTGTCGGGGTCATTTTGGGACTTTAGCGGGATCATTTGGGGTCTCCTCCGGCATCATTTCTGGATGGTTTCCGGATCCGTCCGGGATTCCGTCGGCGTAATTTCGGGACTATTAGGGGGTTATTTGGGGACCTTTCCGGCATCATTTCTGGATAGTTTTAGGGATCCGTTCGGGATCCCGACGGGGTCATATCGGGACCATTTGGGGTACCTACCGGCATCATTTCTGGTTGGTTTTCGGGATCCGTCCGGGATCCCGTCGGGATCATTTCGGGACTATTTCGGGATCATTTGGGTACCTACCTTCATCATTTCGGGATCCCGTCGGGTCATTTCGGGACTTTTTCGGGATCCGGGATCATTTCGGGATCTCCGTCGGGATCATTTCGGGACTTTTCGGGATCTTTGGGGTCATCCCTTCCGCATCATTTCTGATTTTTGGGATCCGTCCGGGATCCCGACGGGGTCATTTCTGGGACTATTTCGGGATCATTTTGGGGTACCACCGGCATCATTTCTGGATGATCCGGGATCCGTCCGGGATCCCATCGGGGGAATTTCGGGAATTTTTCGGGATCATTTGGGGTCCCTTCCGGCATCATTTCTGGATCGTTTTCGGGATCCGTCCGAGATCCCGTCGGGTTTATTTTTTTACTTTTTCGGGAAAATGTCAGGGAATTTCGAGACTGTTCTTGGATCATTTGGGGATCCTTCAGGGATAATTTCTGGATGGTTTTCGGGATCCCGTCGGGGTAATTTCGGGACTTTTTCACGACTATTTCGGGGTCAGTTGCCCTTAAAGATCATTTCTGGGTGGTTTTCGGGATCCGTCCGGGATCCCGTCAGGGTTATTTCGCGCCTTTTCGGGACTATTTCGGGATCATTTTGGGACCCTTCCGGGATAATTTCTCTATGATTTTCGGGATCTGTTCGGGATCCCTTCGTAGTTTTTTTCGCGACTTTATCTGGGATAAATTGCGGACCCTTTAGAGATCAATTCTGGATGGTTTTCGGTATCGGTCTGGGATCCCCTCAAGGTCATTTCGGGACTTTTTCGGGACTATTTCGGAATCATTTTGGGACCCCTCCGGCATAATTTCTGGGTGATTTTCGGGATCTGTCCGGGATCCCGACGGAGTTTTTTCGGGACTTTTTCCGGACTATTTCTGGATTATTTGCGGACGTTTCAGAGCTCAGTTCTGGATGATTTTCGGGATCTGTCCGGGATCCCGTCGGAGTTATTTCGGGGTAATTTTGGGACCCTTCCAGGATAATTTCTTCATGATTTTCGGGATGGGTCTGAGTTTTTCGTGACTTTCGGGACTATTTCGGGATCATTTGCGGAACCTTCAGAGATCAATTCTGGATGGTTTGTGGACTTTTCCGGGATCATTTGGGGATCCCTCCAGAGTCATTTCTGGATGGTTTTCGGGATCCCGTCAGGGTCATTTCGGGTCTTTTTCGTGACTACTATTTCGGAATCATTTTGGGACTCCTCCGGGATAATTTCTGGGCGATTTTCGGGATTTGTCCGGGATCCCGTCAGAGTTTTTTCGGGACTTTTTCGGACTATATCGGGATCATTTGCGGACCGTTCAGGAATGAAATCTGGATGGTTTTCGGGATCCGTCCGGGATCCCGTCAGGGTCATTTCGGGACTTTTCGTGACTACTTCGGGATTATTTTGGGACCCTTCCGGCATCATTTCTGGATAGTTTTCGAGATTTGTCCAGGATCCCGTCGGCATCATTTCGTGACTATTTGGTGTCATTTAGGGACACTTCCGGGATCATTTTAGGTCTCTTCGAAACCGGTAATTCAGCACACATGGCCGTGGATTTACGGCAAATTATTCGTAATTAAAATTCGGTATGTTTTATCTTTATTTATTATCTTTTTTTTTCGTTCTATTTTTAAATGAATCCTGTAACGAACTATTACAACTATAATTAAAATTTTTGTAATATTTTAACCCACTAAATACCCGAAAAAGCAAACACTGCTTTCATTTAAAAACTTCTTTTTGGTTTTAGCTAATTGCAGTTTCACTCCTTTGTTCTATGGGTAGTAATTCTTTCACCCCTGTCATATCAATTAATTTAACTTAGAAACAAAATGTATTTTTTTTAATTCGAAAAAAGTGTATTGTACTATTCATGTAAGCGTGCCCATCAGCTCAGTTAGTTCTTTTTTTTTACTGTATTAAAAAATAAAATACATTGACAGAAAAAATTTTTAAACAGACTACTTGATAAGCAGGCTAACGTGAATAGCACATATATTTTATTTTCTCCTTGCGGACGGGGCCGCGGGTAAAGGCTAGTATTCAATAATGCAAAATGGCCTTTATTAAAGTACTACACAATAACACTGATACTTCACAACCAATAGCTTGCTTAAATCAACCTGATTCCGCTTACTCAGCTTTTGCTCCTTTTATACTTTCTGCTGTGTCGTTCGCATACTTCTAGGCGTTTCTTCTTCTAGAATTTACTACTTGTTTACCAGCTATAAACTACAGATGCACGTTTATAGCTTCTCATATGCGCGTGTATATGTGAGTGATACTTCCACCGATGATTGCCTACTTTTGGGAGTACCTCAGATATATGCATGTATTTGTGCATATCTCTCCGTTTCTTGTATGTACATATGTGTAGACATAATGATTGAATTGTTTATGTAGATATAAGTAACTGCTTAGTATCGGCTAAGAGATGATAGTATGCCTTAGTGTTGCTAATATTCGTCACAATAGGTATAAATAAAAAACGACTCAATTTGTTAAAGGCTTGTATGTGAATTTTACTGCGTCAATTAGAGACGTGAACGGATCTATGTTGTTCCCGATATTTACCATTCTCCACAAATATTCCATCACCAGGTCCGCCATATTGGACCAATTATTGTAATTGTTTTTTGAAAAAAAAACTTTTCGGTGCTCATACCTGTGCTCGGAAGGGCAATCGTATGCCCTCCAAAAATCTGTGCGGATGATAGATCCTTCCACGACATGCTTTTTTATCAAGGGTATGAACACCTCTGCGGAACGGATGTTGTCGGGACATATTTCCAGACGTAAGTCCTCGCTATTATCCTCGGTCATCCCCAGGATCCAATATCCTTCAACTCTCCTGCCTGAAAGGAAATAATGAATATATCCCTACAAATGACAAAAGGGGGATATATTTTACCTTTATTATATTTTCGCTTTCCAAATTTTCTTTCGTCTGAACAATTTTTCCCGCACCTCCTATTTTGCTAACCGATTCCTGCCGATCAAGTTGGTAAAGAACTATAGCTTCTCGGCAATAATTGTACCAGTCGGATATGGTGGTGGGAGATAAACATGGTTCGTCATCGAAATCCTCCAGCCGAACACTAAAATGAGGCCAAAGGCGTACATTAAATAAAATATACGCTTTAAGGAGATCCTGGTTTCCTCGAACCAAGTCCCCTTAGCCCTTGAAATTCGGGATTAAGTCCTACAGGATCCCTTGCGGCACTGTAAAGATCCCAATTCGTTCAATAAACGACATTGGTGTTCGATGCGTCGGACACAACCTAGATGCTTTAATGAGGTCTTGCTGTTCAGCAAAGGATATGCACTGGTCCACAGTTCCCAGGCGTAACAGCACTTTTTTTATGTTCCGAAAGGATTTCAACTGAGACGTGGTCATTGTAGACCAATTTCGCACTACAGCAGCACGACTTGTTGACGGACCACCAAAATCTATCAAAACGGTATAAAACAATCTAAATTTATTGCAACATAAGCCGAAATAATAGATATTACCTTCATTTTTATTATTTATATTAAAATATTTACGAAAAAGGACGCAAATTAAAAAATACGATTTATTTATTTAGAAACGCAAAATATGAATTACCGTTACATAGTTGTTACATGCTATATATTTGAATTATTAAAAAAAAAGTGCCGCAGGCGAAAATTTGGAATAAAAAACCGCTTGATTTCTTATTCCAAATTTAAAATTTTTTCGTGAAATAAATATACGGAGTTGAATGAAAAAGGTCCGTTTTCCTCGTTGGTACTATTTAAAACATTTTTCATTCGTTGGTACTATTTAAAGCATCTGGTAGCACCAAGCAAGCAGAGAATTAGATAAAATGGCTGTATGCTTGTGTTCGCGGAAAGTAAACAATAAATTATTAAATTTTACAATAATACGTAAATTTAAAGAAAAGAAAATAGTTGTTTGTGGTTTTATAAACATTATAGAGTGTACTTATGTATAAAATTCTTGTCAAAGTGTTCGTATGTCAATAGAAAGTATAGTTATACCATGGTAACTTTAACAACTAATTACTAGTAAATTGTTAATAACAATTAAAAACAAGTAAGGACGGGACTGTCTTCTGCTGTGCCGAAGACTTCATACCTTTCACGAATGGGGCTGAACAATAATCTTATCCCATTCGTAATCTCTAAATAATGCGCTGTATGAAATAAGAAATATATAGTGCACAGATGTATGTACATACCTAAACTATTTTAAGATAAATATAAAAAACTGGCAAAAAACCCCCTTATCTGAACGATCGGTTGTATGGGATATATATTATATATATGTAGCTCCGATCGAAATGATTTTTACAGGAAATCTTCCATGATATATGAGAATAAATATCACTAAGTTTAACGTTTTTATATTGGAAATTAAGGGAGAAATGGCTAAAAATATTTCTATCTGAACGATCGGTTGTATGGGATATATATTATATATATAGCTCCGATCGAAATGATTTTTTCATGAAATCTTCTGTGATATATTAGAATAAATATTACCAAGTTTAACGTTTTTATATTGGAAATTAAGGGAGAAATTGCCAAAAATCTTTCTATCTGAACGATCGGCTGTATGGGATATATACTATATATAACTCCGATCAAAGTGATTTTTTCAGAAAATCTTCTATGATATATTAAAATATATATCACCGAGTTTCACGTTTATACTTTCTAAATTAAGGGAGAAATGGCCAAAAATCTTTCTATCTGAACAATCGGCTGTATGGGATATAACTATATATAGCTCCGATCAAAGTGATTTTTTCGGGATATCTTCAGTGACATTAGAATATATATCACCGAGTTTCACGTTTATACTTTCTAAATTGCGGCAGGAATGACCAAAATCGTCTTATCTGAACGATCGGTTGTATGGGAGATATATTTTATAGTGGTCCGATCCTACCGGATCCGAAAAATGTCTAATATAATACAAAAATACATCCTTGTGCCAAATTTCATTAAGATATCTCAAAATTTTGAGGGACTAGTTTGCGTTCAAACAGACAGACGGACGGACAGACGGACATGGCTATATCAACTCAGTTCGTCGCCCTGATCAATTCGGTATATTTAATGGTGAGTCTATCTTCTATATTTCTCAACATTACAAACATCGGACCAAAGTTAATATACCATTTCATGTTCATGAAAGGTATAATTACTCACTGAAACTCGTTGGGGAACTCCCTGAGAACCTATGTGCAAAATTTCAAAGGTCAAACCCCTTTGGTTTACGAATAAAACCAATTGGTCCTCTAATGTATAGCCAACCCGTTTTTTTCTTATTATTGCATTGTCATCGGGTTCTGAACTATATTCCAAATCTCAAGCTTGTAGCTTATCGGGAAGTTACTTAAATTTTAATAACAAATTTCGTTCTCAACGGCCGTGCGCCCGGGCCGGCCTGTCAAGTCAAGCTAAACAAAACCGTTTAAAAACCAAAGGCGGCCTTAAACTGTGACTGGAAAACTGCTAAGTAGTTTAACTGCAGTTTAAATTTGACTAGAGTTTAAGGAAACTTAGTTTAAGCTTTGCTTAACCAACTACTGAAACCCCGGGCCTTAGTGCTTTTGAAAAATGTTTTATATTCGCTGCATAGAGCTGCTAGGTTAATACATATATGTAACTGCACGTGTGTCAATCAAGCAACAGCAAAACCAGTAGCGCTGCAGGCAAATCTGCCGCACATGTATTTTAAGCATACATATTTCACTCAGTTTCAAATGCGTGAATAGAGATGGAAATGGGGCAAATACCCGGAAAATTGCTTATATGTATATGGTAAAAATGGATAAATACCCAAAAGAAGAATATAAAATATGGCAAAGAAACAAATGTACCCGATGTATACTACAATGGTGGAATTCAATTCATTGCGCCACGTTTGAATCTGCAATCCAGCGTTTTCGAAAAATCTTTATTGGGTGGCAAAAATATTATTTTAGCAAACATTCAAAGTCAAAGAATAATCGGAAAAGATATCTAAATCGGAGCGTTTAATGGTAAATGACATATTTTCGGCATTAAATAACAATACTCATAACAAAAGCTTGAGGAGGAAACCCAAGGAACAGCAAGGGCAGCAATAAGTACAAATGTAATTGATTTTTTTTTATCAAAATGAACAATTGTCATCATAAAATATGAATTTTTGTTCCAAACTTGCTTTGCGAAATATAAATGTTTGACATGCGGCTAATAATTCTCATCATACCGGAGTCATAGAATGCTCCCAATCAGAGACGTAAAGCTATAGAGAATCGCCAAAGGCGGACAGCAATAGAAATTGTCAAACTGGCGGTAGTTTCGTTAGAATATCACAAAAAAGTTACTGAAAACGTTAAAAAAATAGTTAAACATTTCTTTTAATGATCACTTTTCTCATTCTTTCATTTCCCATTATTTTTGAACCCATTTCGGATTCTTAAATTATGAGCGCCCATGAGAATGTTCGAGAACTAGCTATGTTTGCGTAAATCTGTGTACCCTACAAACATTCTCGAAGCGCTGACAATTCGAAATTTATGTAAAATATGAGCTTCAGAAATGTGGTAACCTAGGAGTCTTCTATGACTCCAATTTGATGATATTATAAAGAAACGAAAAAATTAAAATGATTAAACTTCGGAGTAAAAGTTCAGAAAGTTTCGCTGGCAACTTATTCTAAATAAGAATTGAATTTAACTAAAATTAATTTTTAATAACGTAATTTTTTGTAGGCTTATCTGATGTTAAATTTTTTAGGTGTAAATATAACACTTTATTCCATCTTTTTGCTGTACGCTTTCGCTGACAATTTTCAGCATCTTCAGGAGCGGCTCTGTTTATTTTTTTTTAATAGAAAGATAAAAAAACAACAACGGAAATAAAATAGTAAGTAACTTACAAAAATTTATATGAGCTAATCGGGGATTACTCGTATTGCTTTAAATGTATGAAAACGTATATTTCAAGCAATTTTTAATTTTATAATTTATTTAATAATTTGGGAAAAATTTACACAACGTGACATCAGGACGGACAAGGCGACAGCTGTTTCGGCTATACCTTGTAAATCTCTTCAAAGCGTTTTCTCCTGGGAGTGGGAGTCGAACCCGCACTCCTACGATAGTTGAAATGGTTACAAACGCATTCAGCTACGTCATGTCTTAGTTGTTGTAAAGGTTTTCCCAATTGCCTTCGTTCGCATATATTATCTTCTACACATCACATACTTCGTATGTAGTTACGTGTTGAAGTTATGTATTTATTTAAATAAATTTATGTTATTAAAAACTTAAAAGTGATCAAAAGGATTCTAAAATTAATTTCATTCTATCAAAAGGATAATTTCATCGGAGTTGTATAGCGCAAGCCTTGAATATATTTCTTTGACCACTTATTTGTGCTTATGAGTACATTTCTGTAGGTTTTCATTAACTTAGTTATTTATCATGGGGTTTGCTTCCTCATCCTTAATGTTGCTGCCCACCTTTAAGTTTCTTCCGAAATTCGTCTACATAGTAGCAGGATCTTTTTGGTATTTCCCCCTCATAGACCAATTTGCGTATGTATATTTTGTAATACATGCGATCACAATCTGAAGGGGTTTTCTTTTCTGAAAAAAATTTTACCCTCTTGTTGCAATTTTGGATTTAAACTAAGTCACCTGACGCTATGCCAAATTTCTCTATATGTAGGTAATGGTACCCCTTTCATTATTCAGTGGAAAATATTTTGTGAAAGGAACACACAATCGCAGGAGAGAGCTGAGAAGAACTAATAGGGCGACATTATTTTCAGAAAAGAAAACGACATTAGTAGTGGACATAATTAAAAAACAAATGGTTTACAAAGGGTCTTGTAGTCTATAAAACATATTTAGTTTTCCCTTTTTCAGCCCAAATATCTAAGAAATCAAATCGTACAACAATTTCAACCGTTATCTTATTTTAAAAAGATAAACAAATATTTAGCAAAACTGGAGCGAATTGTGCGCGTTTAGTTAGTAGTGTTAGTAGTGTAACTCGTTCTAAGTAAAATTTTGTCATAACTTTTATATAATGGTTTTATTTTTTTTTACATTGGTCGTTTTTTTCTATATTAGCAACTTTCATATACATACAACATACATACATATATACTTCAACTTGAATTAATATTGTAACGAATTTACTTGCAAGT
>JARSSU010024661.1:0-17551 GCA_029619165.1 Eurosta solidaginis
GTCCTATACTCACTTCCAAGAATGAATGACATTTCTGAATGAGTAAAAGCAAGGTTGCCACTCGTATGATATTCCCCCTTTTTGTTTCTTAAGCGATGAACATATTATAGGCGATACCATGGGACCACAATTCGGATCCATGATATCCGCCAAGCACGACAAGTCATACGCGAGCTAGGTAGGTGCCCGACAAACCCTACCAACAACTATGGTTCGGGACACAAAAAAAAACAAACAACCAAAGGAGAAAAAGGGGAGGAAGGACAAAATAAAAGACAAAAAAAAAGAATAAAAAACGTCCATTCACCGTCCAAAAAAAATATATTTTACAAAAGAGAAACGCACATTTTTAATTACAATTTATTTGTTAAAAAAATATATTTACACACTGAAAAGGCAGAGACCGACGTATTCCCGCTTAATGCGAGCTATGCTTTCGCTGGCGATGCAACCCCAGCGAGGAAGCCGAGGGGTATCGCTTCCCGCAGCTGCACTTATAGGGTGCGAAACCCATGCGGAGATTGAGGTGGGCCTTCAATGTGGTAAGGCAGCGGAGCGTGTGCCCATACACTCGGCACACACATTCCTGGCCGCCCGCGGAGTTATTTTTTAAAGTGCGAATTGCCATGTGCATCAATCTTGTATAATTTCACACCTTGCCATTGTCACTTAATTTATATTTGCAATTAAATCGGAATCGCTATTATATTGTGAAGTAATTAACTTTCCTGACGAACAGGAAGTTTGTGAGTGTTTTCACGATTGTAAACAGAGATTGTAGCTCGTCGCTAATTTCTTTTTATATATTATAAATAAATTTATATTTTATAACGAAATTGTAATTACTCGGTACTAATTCTTCTTTTTATACTCAGTTGAGCAGAGCTCACAGAGTATATTAAGTTTGATTAGATAACGGTTGGTTGTACAGGTATAAAGGAATCGAGATAGATATAGACTTCCATATATCAAAATCATCAGGGTCGAAAAAAAATTTGATTGAGCCATGTCCGTCCGTCCGTCCGTTAACACGATAACTTGAGTAAATTTTGAGGTATCTTGATGAAATTTGGTATGTAGGTTCCTGAGCACTCATCTCAGATCGCTATTTAAAATGAACGATATCGGACTATAACCACGCCCACTTTTTCGATATCGAAAATTTCTAAAAACCGAAAAAGTGCAATAATTCATTACCAAAGACAGATAAAGCGATGAAATTTGGTAGGTGAGTTGAACTTGTGACGCAGAATAGAAAACTAGTAAAATTTTGGACAATGGGCGTGGCATCGCCCACTTTTAAAAGAAGGTAATTTAAAATTTTGCATGCTGTAATTTGGCAGTCGTTGAAGATATCATGATGAAATTTGGCAGGAACGTTACTCCTATTACTATATGTACGCTTAATAAAAATTAGCAAAATCGGAGAAGGACCACGCCCACTTTAAAAAAAAATTGTATAGTAAAATTTTAACAAAAAATTTAATATCTTTACAGTATATAAGTAAATTATGTCAACATTCAACTCTAGTAATGACATGGTGCAACAAAATACAAAAATAAAAGAAAATTTCAAAATGGGCGTGGCTCCGCCCTTTTTCATTTAATTTGTCTAGGATACTTTTAATGCCATAAGTCGAACAAAAATTTACCAATCCTTTTGAAATTTGGTAGGGGCATAGATTTTATGGCGTTAACTGTTTTCTGTGAAAATGGGCGAAATCGGTTGAAGCCACGCCCAGTTTTTATACACAGTCGTCCGTCTGTCCTTCCGCATGGCTTTAACACGATAACTAGAGCAAAAATCGACATATCTTTACTGAACTTAGTTCACGTACTTACCTGAACGCACTTTATATTGGTATAAAAAATGAACGAAATCCGACTATGACCACGCCCACTTTTTTCGATATTGCAAATTACGAAAAATGAAAAAAATGCCGTAATTCTATACCAAATACGAAAAAAGGGATGAAACATGGTAATTGGATTGGTTTATTGACGCGAAATATAACTTTAGAAAAAACTTTGTAAAAGTGGTTGTGACACCTACCATATTAAGTAGAAGAAAATGAAAAAGTTCTGCAGGGCGAAATAAAAAACCCTTGAAATCTTTGGCAGGTATTATATATATAAATAAATTAGCGGTATCCAACAGATGATGTTCTGGGTCACCCTGGTCCACATTTTGGTCGATATCTGGAAAACGCCTTCACATATACAACTACCACCACTCCCTTTTAAAACTCTCATTAATACCTTTAATTTGATACCAATATCGTACAAACAAATTCTAGGGTCACTCCTGGTCCACCTTTATGGCGATATCTCGCAAAAGGCGTTCACATATGGAACTAAGGATCACTCCCTTTTAAAATACTCATTAACACCTTTCGTTTGATACCCATATTGTACAAACAAATTCTAGAGTCACCCCTGGTCCACCTTTATGGCGATATCTCGAAAAGGCGTCCACCTATAGAACTAAGCCCACTCCCTTTTAAAATGCTCATTAACACCTTTCATTTGATACCCATATCGTACAAACATATTCTAGAGTCGCCCCTGGTCCACCTTTATGGCGATATCTCGAAAAGGCGACCACCTATAGAACAAAGGCCCACTCCCTTTTAAAAATACTCATTAACATCTTTAATTTGATACCCATATCGTACAAATAAAGCCTAGAGTCACCCCTTGTCCACATTTATGGCAATATCTCGAAAAGGCGACCACCAATACAACTACCACTACTCCCTTTTAAACCCCTCATTAATACCTTTAGTTTGATACCGATATCGTAAAAACACAATCTAGAGTCACACCTGGTCCACCTTTATGGCGATATCTCGAAACGGCGTCCACCTATGGAACTAAGGATCACTCCCTTTTAAAATACTCATTAACATCTTTCGTTTGATACCCATATTGTACAAACGCATTCTAGAGTCACCCCTGGTCCACCTTTATGGAGATATCTCGAAACGGCGTCCACCTATGGAACTAAGGATCACTCCCTTTTAAAATACTCATTAACACCTTTCGTTTGATACCCATATTGTACAAACAAATTCTAGGGTCACCCCTGGTCCACCTTTATGGAGATATCTCGAAACGGCGTCCACCTATGGAACTAAGGATAAGTCCCTTTTAAAATACTCATTAACACCTTTCGTTTGATACCCATATTGTACAAACAAATTCTAGAGTCAACCGTGATCCACCTTTATGGCGATATCCCTAAATGGCGTCCACCTATAGAACTATGGCCCACTCCCTCATAAAATACTCTTTAATGCCTTTCATTTGATACACATGTCATACAAACACATTCCAGGGTTTCCCCCGGTTCATTTTCCTACATGGTTATTTCCCCTTATATTGTCACCATAGCTCTCAACTGAGTATGTAATGTTCGGTTACACCCGAACTTAACCTTCCTTACTTGTTATTTCTTTATTTGTATGCGATCGCGCCCCACGACCCGGGTGCCACATTCCCCCGCAAACAACTTGCAAATCCTCTTATTTGCAATCTTCTGCTAACGTTCGAATCACTAAACTGTTGAATAAATAACTCCACCCTTCAATAATGCAAAATGGCCTTTATTAACGTACTTCACAATAACACTTATATTTCGCTTACTGATAGTTCGCTTAACTCAAACTGATTGATAGCTTAAATGAAACTGAATTATTGCGCCTCGACAGTTGTTGCCTTTTATACTCTCTGATTTCCTCGTTCGCATCTTCTAGGTGCTTCCATTTCCAGAATCTACTAGTAGGCCATCAGCTATCAAATTTCTCAGCTGTAACTACAATTGCACGATTTTATAGGGCTTCCCACGAAAACCGAACCTCCCACGGCCCACGCAAATCCCCGCACCTGGGACCGCGTTTACCATTACTTTGGGTACGGTACGGGTTCGCGCTACGTGAGCTCCATAGCTATTCTCATACTAACGGGCTAGCCATCCGTCTTCTCCTTTACTGGTAAGTATATTCCTCACATGCGTGCTGACAGTATGCCATCTGTCTCTTCGGTAGGTCTTGTTATTGATAGGTCGCCAAGTATATCTTCTATCATCCTGCACTGATCGGAGAAATGCCCGCATTCGAAGAAGGTGTGGCGTACATTGTCTATTTTCCCACACTACAGGCAACTCGTGTTGTAACCTTTCCCATTCTGTGAAGGTATTTGCGGAAGGAACCGTGTCCGGTTAGAAACTGGTAGAAGTCTACCTCCACTTTCCTACGGTACTGTTGCGCCACTGTTCTTGCGTCGAATCGATTCTTCTCGCGCCTGCATTGCAAGAGCAGCAATCCGTTGTGGTATTGTTTTTCTTTCCTCAGCGAGAACATATCGGTATGGCTCCAGCTCCCGCAGGACAGCTTCAGCCGAGAGCGTGCAGTAAGCCGAAGCTATTCGCAGTGCCCCTGTGCGTTTGAGCGAGATGTTGGCGATTCGGGCCTTTCGGTATTTCGATGCGTTCTCCCAGATTTCTCCACCGTATAAGAGTATAGAATCCGAGGCTGATGAAAGCAGCTTCCTTTTGCATGGCTTTCGACCACATGTGATTGCCATTAATATATTCAAATTCGCTATTGTGCCCGCAGCTCTTTCGCAGGCTCCCCGTATGTGATCCGAAAAGGTTCTTTTGCTGTCTAACCTCACTCCCAGATATTTTGTTGAAGTGGGTGTTTCTCTTGGGTGGTCTCCAACCGTCATATTCCTGGTAGTGTGAATCCGTCTCTTTGTGAGGATGATGATCTCCGTTTTGCTGTTGCAAGCTGGAGACCGTGATCAGCCATCCACGTATTTATATTACGCATGACTTGGTTTAGTTTTACCTGTGCAACCTCGCAGCTTGGTGCTGTTATCACAGCTGCAACGTCGTCTGAAAAAGCAACGACGACGGTGCTTTCTGGCACGTTCAATCGAAGAAGACTGTCTTAAGTCATATGCCAGGTATCGGGACCTAGTACCGAACCCTGGGCTGCTCCACGTGTTATTTTTGCCTGGCTGAGTTAAGAGCGTTTTTGACGTCCAACGTAACCAGCAATACTATAGGCCTTGCTCTATGGCCGCTGTCCGGCTTTCTTGACTGCGTCTATAACTTCTGCTATGGCATCGATTGTGGAGTGGCCCCTCCGGAAACCATGCTGTCTGGGAGACAGTCCTCCAACGTCCTCTGAAGAGGCGTTGTTTAAGGAGACTCTCCATCAATTTCCCTGCTGTGTCGAACATGCACAGCGGACGGTAGGATGATGTAGAATTGGGATCTCCTTTCCCTTTTGGGATGAGAACCAGTCGTGCTGTCTCTAATATGGCGGGGAAAGTTGTTTATTCGAGACATTTGTTGTAAATGTGCAACATAAGCTCTGGGCAGTTATTTGCAGCTAGCCTAATTGCCTCCACGGGTAATCCGTCGGACCCAGGTGCTTTTCTAGGTTTCATAGTGCGCACGGCAGTTTTAAGCTATTCTTCTTGAAATGGTTCCACGCTGCGGTCTTCATGGGTAATGGGCCCATCTTCCTGGGTGGTTGGTTTGGAAACAAGTCATCCACAATATTAGTTCTTTGGTTCTCGTCCATCAGCTGGCTGGGCGGAAGGAACTTCTTCATTACTATCTTATATCCTTGCACCAGGGTTTTGATTTACTTCCTCGCAAAGCGATTTTCAGCACCTAAGCTTGCTTTGCTTAATGGCAGCACTGAGGGATTTTTTCGCTCCTTTGTACGCTTCCGACTTTTCTAGAACCTCAGGCCAACCGCGCCACATTGGGGATTAAGCACTAAATTCATTCAAAACCACTTACAGGTTCGAAAAATCAACCGATTGCAACAATGTTTACACAGAAATTTTCATAATTGAATTCTGAAGAGACTCACATCGCTTGATTCTTCAAATTAATTTTTTTATTAAACAATTTGTTGCAAAATAGCCTATTCTTTGCAGAACTTTATCTTATAATACGTATTTATGTATCACTTTCGTTACATACAATGTTTGCTCAATACTTAAGAGAATGGTATACACTTTAAGAGATAGTAAGTATTGCTAATTGACATTGTTTTGCAAAATTAATTTGTTTAAACAATTTTTAAAGAACATTTTGCAAAATTGTTTTTTTTCTAAATTTTTTTCTAATTAATTTTAAAAATCGGGCGATGTAGTCTCTTCAGAATTCAATTACAAAAATTTCTGTTAAAAATTATTTAAATCGGTTAATATTTGTGATATGTAGTGGTTTTCGTCCCCAATGTGAGCGCGCGGAGGTTGCTCGCCTTCGCATCCTGTGGCACATTTTCCGCGGCTCCTCGATTTCGTAGTTCCACCAGTATACCTGCTTTTTACCCCTCCACACTCCTATCCGTGGCACAGAGAGATTGCCAGCGTGGCGAAGGCAGGACATTGCCTTTTCAACCGTCTCTCCGTCGCACTGGAGTTTTTGATTATCCGTCGGGCATTCGCCAGTACTGATAAGGGGAACGTGGCAGAGGAGCTTGAATGCGTCCGATGCTATTATTTAGCGTGATCCGTTCGGAATATTCCTCTGACCGGGACCGTTAAGGTGGAAAGTGATATAGTTGTGATCGCTGCCAGTCGGGTCCTCTATGACTCTCCATCCAGCAGCGGTCAGCAGCAGGCTTTCCGAGACTAGTGTTAGATGGGGGATCGAGTATCCAAAGCCCGGCCGTCGGTATGTTGGGGTCGTGCCAGTGTTGAGCACGTTCAAACGGAGCCTAGCTACCATCTCTAGGATTATCCTTTCACGGGTGTTAGTCTGTGGCATTCCCCATTCGACGGCTCTTGCATTATATTCTCTCGCCACAACCCTAGTAACCTGGTTGGTTAAGTCCATCAGGCCGTCTTCAAAAAGATCAAGATTGTCCCTGAATGTTTAAATGCGATCACTCGGGGACAAGTGGCAGCTAAATATTGTGGTATTATTCGTAGTTACGCGGACGTAGCCTTGTCCGGCAAAATGATACACAATCTTAGCGTTTGCACCTGCCAGCCAGATTGCAGCGGTGACGGTTTTGTCTATGTGCCAATCATTTCGGGCTATATAAGGGTCGCTGATGATAAGGCAGTTGGCTTTATGATCTAGGAACAACTTTTGTACTAGCTCATCAGCAAACCTGCTCCGTTTATGTTACCTTGGATACAACTAATCACAATTGAGTTGAGATTTAGCCTTTGCAACAGCGAGTACCGCTCTGAAAATGCTGCATGCTCCAGATCCAGGGACATGGTTAAGTTTCTATGAAATTCACAGCTAGCATTTTGGAACTGCGGTATAGGCCGAAGCTTTGGGGACGCTTTGTCCGCACTTCCAGCGCGTTACTCCTGTCTGGAGCTTTGCAAACAGCCCTCCGGCGCCTGCAGCCGATACACCTAAATCAGCGTTGCACTTCTGCTTGCTGTATGATTCGGCCCTGTATCCATCCGATAGGAATTTCACCTCCTTAAGTATGACGTTGCAAATATTCTCGTCCACTTCGACGACCTCCATTTCCTGTTCTCTTTGGTTCGCTGCGAACACAGAGACACAGATGTGTCTATAAATTTATTCTTCTCCGACCTCGCTTCTTATGGCGCCTTGGACTCCTGTTTCAGGTGTGTCCCTGCCAAGTCCCTCCAACTTCATCCGCTTGGAGAGGTGTTGTGCTCACCGACCTCTTCTACTACACTATTTAAGCTGCTCTGAAGGCCGTTCTGGTAACTGCAGTGCGCCGCTTCAATCAGTAAGTTACCAGATTTGGTTTTTCGTAATGACCATACCACCGTATTTGTGTCATTAGCGGGGAGCCGACCGAATTTGGCCCCTAGTACCTGGGCGTAGATTTTGATTTCCCCAGGTATTACCACGAAATTTGCAGCTTGTTTTCTCTTTCTCATCCGTTCTTGAGCTTTAGGAGCTTGGACGGGATTTGCCTGCCTGGCTGGTTGGGTCCGCTGTTTCGGAGTACGACGCGTTACACGGAAGCATGTAACCATTGCAGTCGCAGGTGTTGAATGGCTGGGGTTATTGCACGGCTGTTTTTCGCCGCCGGTATTCTTTCTGCCGATTCGGTGTTCTCCCTGCCGACAAGGTCGCTTTAGCCGAGGTTGTTAAAACCGGCGATCTCAGCACTTTATTACGGTTCGTCGACCCTTTCTTTCTCGCTTGATTTACTTTTACCTTGATTTGAATTTATAGATTCCGAACAGTATTTAGTTATTGCACATTACGGTTGATGAAATTGTTTCTCTCTGTTTTGCTTGTAGGAAAATTTGTAATTAAACTTTTCCTTATTTGTTGTTTAAAAAAGATTGATCTGCTCCTGACGAGGCTAAAAATTTGGCGAAACCTAAACCACTTTAATAAAGGAAAATACCAAAAGCTTCTTTCTTGCACTTTCGCATACATACTATATAAAAAACAACAATAATTAACTGAGGCGCTTAACCGTTTAACGGTTACTACCGTCCAACAAGGCGAGCCAATCACTTCTTATCTCTGCCAACCGGTGCCAATTGTTCACAACAAGGGAGTTAAATCTGTAGCATTATGCATGGTCCCCTCTTATGTCAATACGTTTTAGCATTATGCATCATGCTCTCCTACGCCAATGCACTTTTTATACAGACCACACACACTCATATTGCAGTCATATTACAATATCGACCTACTTACGTTATGTTAACCCCAACACAGCGGGAGTTCAACATCACATAAAATTGCCGATAGCAAGTCCTATATCTGATTACATTTAACTCGCGCATTGACCAATTTGTTAATAGCGTAACCGAACGCCAATGACAGTTTGTCAATGTGCCTGCCAAAATATCTGCACAATAACAAATTTCTTAAATTAGGTCAAATATATGCTGACACAAAATATATGTATCAAGAATGTAGATACCATTAGCTTGTAAGTATTGATGTAATTATGTATGTTCAAAATAGAAAATTTTGTATAAATAGCAAGGCATTTCTACAATAAATTCAATCACATTTTAACGCTACACTTCGGCGGTCTTCATTATTTATTTTAAAGTTTTACATGGCGATCCTGCCAGTTCGATCTGCAATAAGCATAAATTTGCTGACCAAGCAAAAAATTGCTTAAAAGATTTAGCTGCTCAGAGATCCTGCCAAAGAAACTTTTTTTCGAAAAGTACAAAAATTAATAATCTTGCCATCCAGCAATGTTGAATCTTAAAATACGCTGACGTATCCTGAAATAATAAAATAAACAAATACAAAGGACTTCAACTGCTATTGCAGCACGAATACAATAGAATCTCAGCATGGGGGCAATATTATCAACAAAATGACGAAGTACATTACAAAATAGATATTCATGGAGAAAAAACAATGCGGCTAATGCATAAATAGAGTGGAATATGTTATAAAAAAATTGACGAAGGACATTACAAAATAGATATTTTGGAGAAAGAACAATACGGTTAATGCATAAATAGAGTGGAATAGTATCCCAGACTGGCAGCAAAACAGGATTGCTAGCAAGAGGATCAAAAAATGATTTAGAATAAGATAAGTATAAAAGATTAGAACAAATTATGCGGCCTTATAGACGCTAAACCATTAGCAAAAACTTTTGTTTTTGCTTAGGATTTTTTTTTACAGTAGGACTAGTTTAATTGAAATTTTAAGTTCATTCTGTTCTACTAAAATTGTATCTTGAAAAAAATAAGGATTTAATCAAATATTAAAAATCAATTAAAAAATTAAACCTTGAAATGAAATGCAAAAAAAAATTAACCAATAAATTGGAATGCTTAGTGAGAAGAATAAAATTTTCAAATAAATTGTCAAAACAAATTTTTTAAAAAAGGTTGCAGCTATTTCCCTACTATGCAAGAGATTACAACTGAAGAAGATTTTCGTAAAATTTTTAAAAAGTGTGAAGACACAATTAGAGAATTTATAAAGATCTCCGAAGAAGTATTAAAAAATCGTAAAGCAGCTAAGCAAGGTCCGACACCGATTACAATAGAAGAGTATCGGCGACGCAATAAGCTTAACAAAAAGGAAAAAATTCCTAAGATACCTTCCCCGATTATACAAAGAAGAAGAAAACGGGGAGGTAAGCAATTTAAAATGAACAAGTAAGGAAGGTTAAGTTCGGGTGTTACCGAACATTACATACTCAGTCGAGAGCTATGGTGACAACATAAGGGAAAATAACCATGTAGGAAAATGAACCGAGGGAAACCCTGGAATGTGTTTGGATGACATGTGTATCAAATGAAAGGCATTAAAGAGTATTTTATGAGGGAGTGGGCCATAGTGCTATAGGTGGACGCTATTTAGGGATATCGCCATAAAGGTGGATCAGGGTTGACTCTAGAATTTGTTTGTACAATATGTGTATCAAACGAAAGGTGTTAATGAGTATTTTAAAAGGGAGTGATCCTTAGTTCCATAGGTGGACGCCGTTTCGAGATATCTCCATAAAGGTGGGCCAGGGGTGACCCTAGAATTTGTTTGTACAATATGGGTATCAAACGAATGGTGTTAATGAGTATTTTAAAAGGGAGTGATCCTTAGTTCCGTAGGTGGACGCCGTTTCGAGATATTTCCATAAATATGGGTATCAAACGAAAGGTGTTAATGAGTATTTTAAAAGGGAGTGATCCTTAGTTCCATAGGTGGACGCCGTTTCGAGATATCGCCATAAAGGTGGACCAGGAGTGACCCTAGAATTTTTTTGTACGATATCGGTATCAAATTAAAGGTATTAATGAGGGTTTTAAAAGGGAGTGGTGGTAGTTGTATAGGTGGTCGTCTTTTCGAGATATCGGCATAAAGGTGGACCAGCGGTGCCTCTAGACTTTGTTTGTACGATATGGGTATCAAATGAAAGGTGTTAATGAGTATTTTTAAAAGGGAGTGGGCCTTTGTTCTATAGGTGGTCGCCTTTTCGAGATATCGCCATAAAGTGGACCAGGGGTGACTCTAGAATATGTTTGTACGATATGGGTATCAAATGAAAGGTGTTAATGAGTATTTTAAAAGGGCGTGGGGCTTAGTTCTATAGGTGGAGGCGTTTTCAAGATATCGACCAAAATGTGGACCAGGGTGACCCAGAACATCATCTGTTGGATACCGCTAATTTATTTATATATGTAATACCACGAACAGTATTCCTTCCAAAATTTCAAGGGTTTTTTATTTCGCCCTGCAGAACTTTTTCATTTTCTTCTACTTAATATGGTAGGTGGCACAACCATTTTACAAAGTTTTTTCTAAAGTTATATTTCGCGTCAATAAACCAATCCAATTACCATGTTTCATCCCTTTTTTCGTATTTGGTATAGAATTATGGCATTTTTTTCATTCTTCGTAATTTTCAAGATCGAAAAAGTGGGCGTGGTCATAGTCGGATTTCGTTCATTTTTTATACCAAGATAAAGTGCGTTCAGATAAGTAGGTGAACTAAGTTCGGTAAAGATATGTCGATTTTTGCTCTAGTTATCGTGTTAAAGGCCATGCGGAAGGACAGACTGACGACTGTGTATAAAAACTGGGCATGGCTTCTACCGATTTCGCCCTTTTTCACAGAAAACAGTTATCGTCCTAGAGTCTAAGCCTCTACCAAATTTCACAAGGATTGGTACATTTTTGTTCGACTTATGGCATTAAAAGTATCCTAGACAAATTAAATGAAAAAGGGCGGAGCCACGCCCATTTTGAAATTTTCTTTTATTTTTGTATTTTGTTGCACCGTGTCATTACAAGAGTCGAATGTTGACATAATTTACTTATATACTGTAAAGATATTAAATTTTTTGTTAAAATTTTACTATAAAAAAATTTTTTTTTAAAGTGGGTGTGGTCCTTCTCCGATTTTGCTAATTTTTATTAGGCGTACATATAGTAATAGGAGTAACGTTCCTGCCAAATTTCATCATGATATCTTCAACGACTGCCAAATTACAGCTTGCATAAATTTTAAATTACCTTCTTTTAAAAGTGGGCGGTGCCCCGCGAATTGCCCAAAATTTTACTAGTTTTCTATTCTGCGTCATAAGTTCAACTCACCCACCAAATTTCATCGCTTTATCTGTCTTTGGTAATGAATTATTGCACTTTTTCGGTTTTTCGAAAGTTTCGATATCGAAAAAAGTGGGCGTGGTTATAGTCCGATATCGTTCATTTTAAATAGCGATCTGAGATGAGTACTCAGGAACCTAAATACCAAATTTCATCAAGATACCTTAAAATTTACTCAAGTTATCGTGTTAACGGACGAACGGACGGACGGACGGACGGACATGGCTCAATCACATTTTTTTTCGACCTGATGATTTTGATATATGGAAGTCTATATCTATCTCGATTCCTTTATACCTGTACAACCAACCGTTATCCAATCAAGCTTTATATACTCTGTGAGCTCTGCTCAACTGAGTATAAAAAGGAAATAGCTGAAACTTGTATACTCTTAAATATTACCACCAATAAGGAAGATAGATTAAAATTAAAAGGAACAAGTAAGGACGGGACTGTCTTCGGCTGTGACGAAGACTTCATACCTTTCATGAATGGAGCTGAACAATAATCTGTAACGACAGGCTTTGCAGTCAACCCTAACGTTTTTTTATTTTTTTTTCACACAACCGGGTATATGAACAGGTGGTATGCAACGGGCATACAAAAATTGTTCCCCTCTTTATTTTTAGCTTACACACACTTCGCCAAATACGCGCGTGTATTAGTGATTGATTAGCGGATGCATATACGTGCATAGGTGCACCCGCTATGACGCGATCACGATTAAGTTTGGCCGTAGCTGGAAGGCTTTGCTGAACGGTGACCAGGAAAATGCCGCAAGGTAAAAGTTACTATAAAAGGGGGTCCGCTTCACAGTTTATGCATTAAAGTCGAAAGTCGCGGTCTGTGCTGCTTGCACCAAGTTAAAGTGTTTAAAAGGTTAAAGTGTCAAGTTAAAAGTGCGCGTTTCAAACTCGATTGTGTACAACAAAAAGTTTAAAGTTTTATTTTAAAGTGCGTGGTTTTCGAAAAATTTAGCGTCGATAAAATTCAGTGCATAATCTAAATCCCAAGGAATTCTCCCTAAAGGATTACCGCCACCCTGCTGGCGCAACGAGGGCACCGAAGGAACGAACTGGTTTTCAGTTGAAATCAGGTAAGTCACTGTGTTTTTTTTTGTAGTAAAAGAAGATGTTTTAAATAATTGGTGGTTGGTAGTGGGAAATGTGAGAATGGGGGCTTCTTAGAAGAATAGTTCTCACATTTCCTACCATAAAATTAAAAGAATGTGTTGGCCTAAGCGTGTCGACATGCTCATCGAACAAAGTAGTGAATTATTCGAGTCTCAAAAGTGTATCGCAAATAATCGACAAGAATCAATCAACAATTCAGGTACGCAACATCTAAGCCCAGAGGGATTAGGTAAGGGGTACCACAGGGTGGTGTCCTATCCTCGCTTCTGTTTAACTTCTGTATATCGAAGCCCCTCACTGCACGATAATGGCTACAGGTCCCGGGCCACCATCGATGGGATAGGTAATAAAATAGACAACTATCTCTTGATCTCTCCCGTTCTTTCGCTTCGCGAACCCTGACATTGTCACCGACCAAATCATCGGTGACTTTATTTATAACATGGATGCGCCAAATGTCGACCATATTGAACATCCACGTCGATGGCGTCACGCTACCGTCTGTCTTACACCCAAAACACCTAGGTGTGACGTTCGATTCCTAAAATCCCTAGCCGTAATAATCCTTAAATCTCTTGCAGGCGTACATTGGCGTAAAGATAAAGAAACGCTCATTACCACTTACAAAGCAATTGGCTAGCCGATAGCATGCTACGCCTCCCCGATGTGATCGCCAAGCCTAAAGACTACTCAGTGTAAAAAGCTACAGGCCTGCCAAAATACTGCCCCTTAGAACAGGTTATCTCTTATGTCCCCAGAACACCATTTACGCAATGAGGCGAGAATACTTCCCATCAGGGAGAGAAATTAGATGCTAACCAAACAGTTCCGGTTGAATACCCAGAAACATGGGCATCCCAACAGACATCTGATTGATGAGCCAACACCCCCCGGGGGCTTAAGGAGTAATCTCCGTAAGCATTATGAGGAAATACGGCACCTGACAACACAGCCGTATGAAGCCAAAAAAACACAAGTACGTCCTCAGTGAACTCCACAAACAGGCGTCGGACCTTTGTGCCAGGATTTGCCCGGTGAATCCAGTATTCGAAGAACAATACCCAAAACTTGCAGAAGAGGAACGCACACTCCCAGGGGAAACGCGAGTCACTCTAGCTCAACTCAGATCTGGATACTGTAACAGGTTAAACTACTTACCTATTCAGAATCAACCCCGGCATACTATGTAGTTAGGTCAGATTCAGCTTTGTTTGTTTTGTAATAAAGTAAACGCATATGACCACGTAACACAGATAATCCGATGAACATGCCGACGTGAATATGGCACTATTTGTAGAAATTTTTTTATTAGTTTTCCTTTGATTTGATGAGAAAAATATTTTTAATATTTCAGATACCCGAGGCAGCCATGGGCCGCGACAAGTACAAAGAGAATAAAAATAAAGTCAATAGCAACTACAATAATTACCACAACGAGTAAACAACAAAAATTCACGACAACACAGTTTCACATTCTCGAAAGGATCCACATAACTGGCACGAAATCCACAACAACAACAGCAAATTAACTAAAGGGTCTGGGAATCGGAGGAGCTGCATAATTGTGTTGTTGCTTCCGCATAAGGATCAACAAAAAAAGGGTATTCTCTCTGGGGCAATAAATACAATAACCAACAAACACAAAAATATTCGGCGGAACAGAATCAAGGAGTAGTCACCAATACACACGCACATACACCAAGGTAAAACAAAACCGAAACTAAACATACACACTTTATCCACGAACACATTACACACACACGCTACAAGGGAACATTTTTGGCAAAGAATTTTGGCAACTCCCACAATCTAGCAACATCGTGCACGGCGGTAGGCAACACGCCCAAGAAACCTCAGTAGATAAACATCCACCACACAGAATAATTTATACACGCAACACCACTCACCAGAAGCATCCACCGCGAAAGAGATCGTTAGCAATATCCACTAAGTGAGCGACCGGAGAGTCGACTATCGTCGCTTGCTCACGCTGCACGGCTACACAATTTCACCACACTGATTGAAGCTATTAAGGTACACCTGGAAACAACCACAATAATTTTTTATGAAATCCTATTTCATTTATTTTATGTACTTTCAATTTGTTGTTGTACATTTCCACATATTTGTTTAGATCAATAAGTAAGAATTTGTCTTAAGTCACATGGATATAATTGCAAAGACGAGAAGAGTGGAGAATGGTACGGAGCAGAGGAAGTAAAAGAGAGCTCTCGCGAGTACCGGCAGCACTAAGTATGATACACGACTTGGGAGCAGTGGTCGACCAACAGAAGTGGAGATCGAGCGTCTTGGTAATGTGGTTCCCATCAGAAGCGTTACAGGACTAGAAGTAGGTTCGAAGGGGGGGGGGGGGGGGGGGGGCAGTTCAAAAGGTTGCTGCGAGAAACACCTCGAGTTCTGCAACCGGTACGAGGAGGAAGACAGCGCTCGAATGGCAGAATGAAGAGGCAAAGTCGGCTCGATCGGACAGAGGCGACAATGCCTGCTTTCAAGAGGCGAGAAAGGACCCAGTCCTAGATCCGCGAGGCAGGGCAGTTCGCATAGACAAGACAAGTAGGCCCAAAGCTGTAAGACAGATGGGTTCCAATAGCGAGGTAGCAAACTACCTCGAAAGCTGCCAGTCAGAGGGAAGTTCCAACTACGGAAGTAGGAGATAAGCCAAAGGGGATAACGCTAAGACTCCGGCTTTCTCGGAGGCGCTAAAGGGAGTTAACGCGAAGACTCGGTGGTCTCGGAGGTTCTAAAGGGAGATAACACTAAGACTCCTGCTTTTCCCGAGAAGATGAGTGATGTGGCAAAGCAGTCATGACTGTGGCGCTGGTTGATCGTAGCAGTCCGTTCGGACAAATGACTACTGAAAGGTGGAGATCTGTGGAAAGGGAGCTTATTAGCTTAATGCTTAAGATGATGCCGGAACAAACAAGTAAGCCCCTTCCAACACTTGATCGATGGGTATAATGGTGTGAAGATGATAGCGTGCGACAACATCGCGAGCTTGCGGTGGTGGAGGAAGTCGTTCTCAAACACCTCCAAAGGCAAGGCACGAACGCGCGGTTTGAGGTGGTGGATAAAGCGCAAATCCCCACGGTACCAAAAGTTTAAGGTTATGGATACCATGCGTGATGAAGTCGGAGGATACACTGCGACTTCTGCAGATCAGAATCCGAACATACCGACACAGGATTGGAAGGTACTTACTGTATCTCGGCCTACCGAGTGGTCAGTTCTACACTCTTCCAAATAAACAAGCAGGCGGAGGAATTTTGTACACGCAGCTTGGCAAAATGTCCTTTGGCACTGGCAAAAAGTTACATGCGACTCATGGGAAAAGAAGTCCCGAGGATAAAAATCCTATACTGCTGGAAGTGAGCGAAGTCGAAAAGGACCTCAGAGCCTAATGGGGAAAAAAGACAGGTGGAGGTCCCCGACGTCACCACGAACGTGCTAGAAGAGGACCAACCGCTAAATGTTGCTGTGACTCGCACAGAGGAACACACGGCACAACATTCACGAGGAGGGCTGAATGCCTCGAATACTCTAAACCAAAAGGGCAAGAGAGGAGGACGACGACGTCAAGACGAAGGTGCTGGAGGGGGACAAACAGCCCAATGGTGCATGTGCGAGTCCTACAGATAAACTCCAACACAGTAAAGTGGCGTCGAGCGAACTCCTACTAACCCTTGAGGAGGGCTTCGTTTCAGACGTGGCGCTAATCCAGGAGCCGTGGCTCTCATCGGGAGGAAAGGTTTCTGGACTTAGACGCGCGCGGGTTTGGCGGTTACTACGCACAAACGGAAGGACGGTGCGAGCTGTAGTAATGGTAAGAAACAGCTGCATTCATATATGCTGCCTAATTACACCACGAGGATCTCGTAGCGGTGGCCGTTGAGCAAAAGAATAAGCAGGCATTTATCCTGGCGTCCTGCTACATGGCCCATGCTGCGGAGGTTCCACCGAGGAGTGCAAAAGGCTAGTACAGAAGGGCGCAAAGGGCAGTTGGTCATAGGCGCAGACTGCAAATGCGCACCACATGCGTGGGGAGAGCAGATACGAACGAGAGAGGCGAATCTCTATTTGTTAATCCTGCAAACCCAATTTGCAGATAGCCAACCGGGGAAATGTCACTACATACATGGCCAACATCCAGCAATGTTCTGGATATTACATTGAGCTCAGAGCCGTGGGATATCAAGGTATGATTGGATGGGTCTCTCGATAGACCATCTCTCTCCGACATGCGTATATACAGCTCAGCATCCCACTAAGTAGGGTAGAGAGGGAGGATACCTTTAGAACCCTAGGGCAACGAATTGAGAACATAAATTCC
>JARSSU010024662.1:0-54335 GCA_029619165.1 Eurosta solidaginis
TTCGGTTATGGATTCATTATCTAAAATAAATTTCGGTTTCGTTTTCCAAAATTAGTTGCCGTTTCGGCGCATGTCTACTAAGCCCCATTCCAAAAGTCATTAATACATTTAAACCACATACAAATACCAAAAATAGAAAGGTTTCCAAATAGCTGAATAATTGATGTTTTGTTAAAACTAAAATGTCCACATCAGATTCATAAAATGGGTTTTTGTGTAGCTATGTATTTAATTACATAATATTAACTGAACAATTAACAAAAACTTATTAAGATCTTAATACAAAAAGTTCCCATTGATTTTTAAAACTATGGAATGTTACACACTGGCACACAAAACAAAAAAAGTGGACTACACTTCTGACTTTGAGAGAGTACCTACACTTTTCGACGCCAGATCCGTCTTATCGCCGTTACGCACATCTCTCAGGATATTCTAGCCAAAAAAACTGAGATTTGGACTCGCACTGACGCAAAAAACGTAATTAGCGCAGTGTTGAGATCATTTGATAACTTTTTGGGAATTGTTTTTGTAACTTTTTGGAAAGGTCTTTGGCTCATACGGAATGGATTTCAGATCACTTAAGAATTATATCTACATCATAAAGAAATTTTTCTAGGGATAATGTCGGATAGACTCTAGACGTTGAACAATTTCGGAATGGATTTCAAATCACTTAAGAATTATCTCAACACCATACCTGAATTTAATTAGGGATAATTTTAAGGCTATTTTTTGATCATGTTGGGTATTATTTTTTGCCTATTTCGGAATCAGATCAATTCGGAGTCCTCCCTGAGTTCTTTTTGGGACTATATCGGAACTATCTCCCGATAATGTAGTGATTATTTGCTAGTTAATTTCGAGACTATTTCGGATCGGATTCGGAATCATTTAAGGATAATTTCGGAACTAGTTTTGTGAGTTTCGGTATAATTTTGGGACTAACTCAGTACAATTAGGCATTGTTTTCGAAATCGTTTTGAGGACCATTTTAGGATGATTAGTAGTCCATTTCGAGATCAATTTAAGACTATTACCAGATCATTTCCGAAGGCTCCCCTTCGAATATCGGAATTTTTTAAAAAATTATATCGATACCATTCCAACTGCTGGGTGGAATCTGACTCTATATCGGGTGCCGCTTCAAAAACACCCTATCTTGGAAAACTTTTGAAAGACGAAAATAAAATGAAACTTCTAAAAATACAGTTTTTTATTTTATTTTCATTTTGCGGATGGAGCAGCGTGTAAAGTTAGTTAACGACATAATTTTGAAGGAGCAATTAGAGACTTTTTCAAGTAAAACATCATAGAAAGCCCCGAAAGCTCAACTCAACGTAATTATATTATGTGTTTCTTCAAATAAATATTGGAAAACTGAGGCTGATCTTAATCAAGCTGCTAAAGCTACCTTTGAAAGCTTTTTAATTATTCCTTTTTTTATTAAATTTTTTTATCTTTGTGCGAATAGAGCAGCGGGAGAAATCTTTACAGCTTCAAAAGCTCAATTAATTCAAGACCGAATTTCTCACGTAATAAACGTAATTACATTTTAAGTTCTTTAAAAGGAATTGAAAAACTCATCCCAGTCGAGCTTTAAAAGCTACCTACGCTGTAGCTTTTTGAAAGCTTTCTATTTGTTCTGCGAACATTATTTTATTTAAAACAAAAGCACAGATGACATACATATTTAATTTTCATTTCATTCACGTTGGAACACCACTCATGCGACTAAGCCTTTATTTTCCGTTATGCAATCCAATGGTAAAAGATAGCAACTATGCATATTGTTATTCCGCCATATATGTATGTATGTATGTACGATTTCTGGAAATTTCAAAATCTATATGAATTGTCATAGCATATAGATGTTGCTTTACAGATTTATATGTATTTATGTCTGCAGTATGTATATGTATGTAGTATGAAATTTTGCCAGATTAGATGAAATGATTAGTGAAATTAATACGAAAATATTAAGTCCATTTTACTGTTTTCACCACCGACGGCTTATTGAGATATATAGGGACAGTTTTCTGCATTCAGACGCTATTAGAGCGCATCTTCCCTACACAATTCGATCTATTATTTTCATTAGTAGCGTATCGATGCCTATGAGTCAAAAGCACAATGCAACTCTGTTGGCAGCGTTCCGCTTCCGTTTCGCGTCTTAGTTTTCATTGTCTGCATGCGGAACGATACAAGTGGCCGCATCGAACATCCTGATTAACCTTTTTATTTGATTTGATATCAGTCAACTACCGGCGCAGTACGATTTGACATTTGTCCATCTATCGATTTACAAGTACATGAATTTTTTTTGTTGTAGGTATGTCACCATGCTCCCACCTTGTATCGTTCCGCCTGATTGTCTGTCTCATCCTCATACTAATACGAGTCAGTTACTTCTGTGTGAAGCAAAATTTACTGATTTCATTAGCGGTGAAATGAGATCATTAGTTCTGTGTGAAACAGTATTTGATTGAACTAATTCTATTTACTGAGCTTATGTTTGTATTCACTGTGAAGGAGCCATTTTGCTGCTCATGAAGGTTAATTGTGCAACCAAAGTTCATTTGAATATGTTCGTAAATATATGTTATATTGATATACAAATACCTATCAAGAATACCAGCAGATGATATTTATATAAGATTTGTAAATTGATGATGATTCGAAAAATTACATTGTGTTTCAGAACGAACCGCTTGCGTCAAATCGACATTCACAGTATATGCTTTAAAGCTCATCTAAGCTAGATCGTTGCCTGCACGCTTTCAGCTTACGAACGTTCGCTTTTAAAAAAAGTTTTCAATATATTTACCGAAGAGCGGTGCATTTTACATCATTTGAAGCTTATGGAGCTTCCTCGCATAATAGCTTAATACAGCATGATAAAGCTTCCGTTGCAAAGTGAAATATTTTGATACGATAGAAAGTTTTGGTAGTTTTGTTTGGGGCAGTGGTGTTCATATTGAGCTTTAAAATTAACAGGTATGTATAAAGATTGTGCTCCCGCAGTCAAATGCACTTATTAATTAATCAGCGTCATAGAACAGAGAAAAAGAGAGGCAGAGGGACTCGAACAATAGTGAAAGAGATCTAATGATGATGAGCTTTACATTGATATGAGCCAGGCACAAATGATTGCACAAAGCATTCGCTGGCTAAGCCATGTTATGAGAACGAAAGAAGTGGCTTCGACCCAGAAACTATTCTTAACGGAATTATATTTACAAGCAAAGTATGCAGATGTTCCTGAGTTGGAGCAACTGGTGAAAAAAGACTTGAACTTTCACCAACTCGTCTCCGGCCCAGACCTACGTCATCATATAAGTGTCCGTCTCCAACTCCATGATCGCCCCTCCTCCATCCCCGTAACCATTCTCGTCTCCGCCTCCTCCTTCATCTTCTTCATCTCTGTCACCGCCTCTGTCTTCATCCCGTGCTCGTCATCATCTTGGTCTCTGTCTTCGTCCCGTGCTCGTCTTCATCTCGGTCTCTGTTTTCGTCCTCGTTCTCGTTTTCGTCTCCTCAGCCGCCTACGTCACCAAATTCGACCCCGTCCTCGTCTTCATCTCATTCTCCGCTTCCGTGCCCGTCTCTGCCTCCTTCTCCGTCGCTGCTCTAGATTCAGTCTCCTACTCCATCCCCGTCTCTAAGATCGTCCGCGTTCTCGTCTTCATCTCATTCTCCAGTTCCCTTCTCGTCTCTGTCGCCTTCTCCCCATCCTCGTCTTCGTCTCCGTTCTTATCTTCGTCTTCTTCCCCGTCCCCGCCTTTGTCTTCGTCCCCATATCGTCTTCAATTTCGTCCCCTTTTTCGTCTCCCCGTCCCCGCCCCGTTCTCGCCATGGTGTACTCTGTTCATCTCGTTCTCGTCTCCGTCACCGTATCTGTCTTCGTCTCGTCCCGCTTCTCGTCTCCTTCTCCGTACGACCAGATCGCACATAATAAATCAAAAAAGAACTTTAAATCTTTAACAACAGTCGACTTTTCTGTAAGCAAAAACGTACCATCTCTCTTTTTTGAATGTTTCGAATGCCAGCTGTTTTTAATATTCTTCCAAGGATCTTAAAGTTGAAATCAACAAAAGTGAAATCATTGAGATCTACAATAGCTAGTGTAAAGTAAATAAACAAACACGCATGCATACATGCATACATACTTATTTACTAACAATGCTCTAACAACGTTAAAGCATCCCAGCAAACCAGCGGAGCGCACTAAGTATTGTCAGTGGGACTCCCTGAAGCAGTTACTGAAGAGGCGCTATAGAAAAATTCTGCTTAATATAACGAAAAATGCATTATTAAATAGTCGGATCGTTTCTTCAAATAAATTCGGACGGTTTAATTAGTCCCTGATTCAAAAACAGTACTCCTATGAGCTAAGCTAATTTGGATAAAATTTTTTGTAGCATGAAAATAAAATGACATTGGGGCTCTCCCTTCATTCCTTCATGAGCGCTCTTCGCATTCGGTTGACTGGGATACATCCGTTCATCATTTAAATTGCCAGTTGCGTTAAAGCAATGTGCCTTGAGTTGAGTGGAAACGTGCTCAATTGAGTATACGACTAAGTGTACATATCTACTACAATGGGTTTTTGGGGGTAAAGTTGCATTACATTAAGAAACAATGGACAAATGGACGAATAGATGAATGAACGATATAAAACATCACGTAGCTTTGTTTGTGCTAGTATTAGGACGTAGTTTAAAGTGATTTATTCAATATTCCCAGCTTTGACGCATTCACATGGATTTACAATACAGGAGGCTGGGTATTTAGTATGCAATTCACGAGTTCTGATGCACCAATGCCTTCGAAATTGAATGCATTACTATGGCCCATTATCCTTTATAGTGCCTATTATTTTGAGGAGTGCTTTTGTCGCAAAATTTGTGCTTTCACCTAAAACGGCACGCAGCAATCTAGTGGGGTGAGTAGTTACGGCCACTGATGTACGGAAAAGTGGCACGGTACTTTTCCAATATTTGGTTATAGTCATGAAAAGTGAAGAACAAGACGGAGGATGTGGAGTAGGACGAGGAGGAGCCGGAGGTGGAGGAGAAACCGGAGGAAGTGGAAGAGGTGGAAGGCGATGAAAAGGTGAGATACCGTGAGGAGCAGGAGAGGAGAAGGAGAGGACGAGGAGTAGAACGAGGACTAAGAGAGAAAAAGGACGAGGAGTAAAAGGAGGACGAGAAGTAGAAGCAGAAAAGAAGTAGAAGGAGGACGGGAGTAGAAGGAGAATGAAAAGGAAAAAGAAGAGTAGTTGAAAGAGAACGTAGAGTAGAATGATGTCGAGGAGGAGGAGGACGAGAAGTAGGAGGAGGAGGAATAGAAAGGAGACGAGATGGACTAAGGCGAATAAGAACAAGCAGGAAGAAGGAGTAGGAGAAGACGAAAAGGAGGGGGAATGGAAGTTGATGGGAAAGGCAAGGAGAAAGGAAGGTGAAAGGGTAAGAAAGAGCGAAAGGGAAGGAGAAGCGCATGAAGAAACGTTGAAGTAAGTTCTGAGTTTAGGTCTTGCGCTCGTGAAGCCAAGGGCCCGGATAAAATCTGTATTTGCGAAGAGGGCGCGGTTATTTCACGACATAGGTACAAGCATTGGATGATATTTTTCAGTTTAGTTGTCGAGAAAACTTCTGGTAACAGAACGAATACATTCAGTCTACATGAGGTCTCTATGGACCGGTTAGTCTAACTAACTTGTGCTATGGTCACATTCAATATATGTGATATTTTTTTGAACGACATGCTCAGCCCTTCTAAGACGAAAAGCATAATATGTGCCGATTCTTTGTTGATGCCTGTATGCAATTTCAATATCTCTCTTGCACTCTTTCTGATTGGACCACAGTACCAGTGCCTTCGTCTATGACTGGGCTTATCAAAGTTTCTCTGTAGCTAAATCATCACTGGCTCATGTACATTAACTCCAGACATACCACAGATATACATACATATATAGATGCTATGTAACTTGAGTTTCAGTTGATTTAATGCATTCTAATGTTCGTCTCTTGTTTGTTGATGAAGCAAGGTCCTTCTTGTTGCCTAGCTACCAGCTATCAGCAGCTTAATGTAACAAGAACAAACATATAGCAACTAAGTACGTACAACAATTCATTTAGTACCTATGCAATAACAACAAACTTACACTCAGATTTTGCATTCAATTGGGCTCATTCAATTGAGTTCAGTACTAACACACGAACACAACAAACATACATACACAGTTGTGGCGCATTCTTGAACACTCCCACTCATCAATATACACCAAATACAAAGCTTACTAGATATTCATTTACATTTTTTTCTTTACGCGCTTTTGTTTAGTTGCCGCCTTACACAAGTAAAGCACTAACCAATTTGAAATTGAAGGAAACCCGACAGCCAAGCATCGAAGTAACTAAGCATACAGTCAAATCAGAGCCAGGAAGAAGGAAGGAAGGAAGGAAGTTAGGAAGGATATGGGTGGCAGCAGAAGATGCAATCGCTACATGCGAAGTGGTGCATGTGGGCGACGAGCAGGTGTATGAAGAAAAGTCCTCGGGGCGTGGAAGACGTCATCGCTTATGAAGAGGTTGGCTTTGCTTTTGTTTGGCTTTCCCAAATACTTGAATTGTTATTACTACCCGTCTCAAGTGTGCGTGTGAACATTGGCAATAGTACGTATCCTTGCAAATGTTTGCACTTTTATATATAAATACACACATACATGCATGTAAATAACTAAATTTGTGTGTATGTGTTTGTAGATTGCAGTTAGCTAAGTATTTTAGCTAAATTCGATTTTCATTGTGTTGTTTGCAAATTTAGAGCGCAATTGCAGGCAAATTTGTACAGAACACGAAATGAAATTGCGCCACGCACACAGCCAAACAAATATCGGATGGTACCTATTATTATATAGCCAGTGAAGTTGAATACGTTTGGGTAGGAAGGCAACGGTGGTTACCTACATATATAGGCGACATAGAGACACATTTAGGTCTCCCCATCGGGTTAGAGGGCTTAGAATATACACGCGGCAGGTATGACTGTCGTAATAGGCGACTAAAATACCTTTTCAAGGGGTTACAAGCGCAATATATAGCTGCTCCAACCCAATAGTCAACCTCACCTATCCGTGGTGATTTCTCTTTCTTTGACAGCCGAGGCTCTGGCGACAAGTTCCTCATGGATCTAGTGGGTGGGAGGGCGTATGGCCTAGAAGGTTTCATGTGGTCATACAAAATCTTATCAGTATATCGCAAATGGGAGATCTGTAACAACTGTGCAAATGAGCACCAAATGATCGGGACGGCCACATTTTGGGTATCAGCTAGCAGGCGGGTAAAGACTGTCGTAGTAACGAGGAGCGGTGGTATGATAGTGGAGATCAACATAATATCAACAGTAGAGTGGCATTATGATAGAGGGTGGCACAGATTGCGTAGCGGAGCGACCCTACAGCGGCAGTGAGGATACGTAGCGTGTACCAGAAGCAGAGCCAAAACGATGAGGGGTTTCGATTATGACGGAAAGCGACGTAGGTTGATAACTTGCCTTGTTGCAGACGGGATAGTCGACATTACTTGCCTTTTTGGGCGGGGACTGCGAGAACTCAGGGTAGTGCTGCTTTACTCGCTGGAATAGAAAAATTGTACCAAAGATAGTACCGTATAGCGAATGGAACTGTATGCTAAAGGCTCCTTGGGCTTACACTTCGGTCTACGCCAGATTCAGAGATGAGGGAAAGGAGATGGCCTGGAGGTTTTCCGCACGCTATGCTTATTAAAACGAAGGGGAAATCATGCAATGACAACACTCCTTTCAATAGAAGTAGCCAGAAGACAAAGTTGTACGAACCGATGCTTCATAGAAAGACCTGTGCCGTGAAGGGCGGTGAATCTCCTTGCGTACATAAACATACTCACTGAAGGAGGCAGAGCTGATTGAAAGGGGTAGTGTGGTCACTTAGCGTGGGCGGCGGGTGAGATAGCAATGCCCTCGCAGGCGAACGGTTACCAGTGCCATAACAGCTGCCTCTCCGATGACTCGACAAAGAGGAAAAGTGTTAGGCCTTAAAAGCACTTACCAAATACAGTACTTTCATTTGCCTATAATTGTGAAATCACCGAAGTTTTCAAATATTCCAGAGACCCATGTGAATGGAGGCATATTTTAATATTTTTCAAAGTACGGGATAAACCGATAGTCTTAGTCCAATAAACCTGTTTGATAACAATTCAGGGTATAAAATGTACCACACCAAACTTCACGTAAAAATACAAAATGAGCAATATTTGGAATGCACAAAAAATGGGTAAACGAAAAAAACTTCTAATGAAGTCACTCCGCTGGACGAGTAACAAACTTACCCTCTAAATTACTTATGCAATTTCTTCGAGACAATCTAACAGCTCCTTAGCAAACAAACTGCCCTTTATCACACAATCATACATATTAACCCTTTAGCTGCCTGCTGCTAGGTATTTGTGTTTCCTTTTTTGTGTTTTTGTTGTTTTTATATGCACTGCACTTCACCACCGTTGCGTCTATCCATTCGATGTGTGGCATGTTTCGAAAATAGCTGTGGGAAAATTTGTAAATTTCAAACTCGATAGTCTCCAATGAGCTAAAGCCACAATACGAACTACGTCTACATATGTTAACATATAACAGCTCTAACATGTTGGCAACCGACAGCCGACAGTTTATAGCCGTTAGCCAGGCAGGAAGAAATTGGTTTGTTTGCACTTTCGACCGATTGAATTTTAAATTTCATACACTGCATAAATACATATGTATAAGGTATTTGAGTAAGGGTGAAGTATTTAAGTGTAAGGAGTTGTTATGTTTTGCTTTAAATGGTCAGTGGAGGGTTATTAAAGGAAAGTAGTAAGGATACTTTTATATTTTTATACTCAGTTGAGCAGAGCTCACAGAGTATATTAACTTTGATTGGATAACGGCTGGTTGTACAGGTATTACAAAGGAATCGAGATAGATATAGACTTCCATATATCAAAATCATCAGTATCGAAAAAAAATTTGATTGAGCCATGTCCGTCCGTCTGTCCGTTAACACGATAACTTGAGTAAATTTCGAAGTATCTTGATGAAATTTGGTATGTAGGTTCCTGGGCACTCATCTCAGATCGCTGTTTAAAATGAACATATCGGACTATAACCACGCCCACTTTTTGGATATCGAAAATTTCGAAAAACCGAAAGAGTGCGATAATTCATTACCAAAGACGGATGAAGCGATGAAACTTGTTAGTGAGTTGAACTTATGACGCAGAATAGAAAATAGAAAAAATTTGGACAATGGGGCGTGGCACCGCACACTTTTAAAGAAGGTAATTTAAAAGTTTTGCAAGCTGTAATTTGGCAGTCGTTGAAGATATCATAATGAAATTTGGCAGGGAACGTTACTCCTATTACTATATGTATGCTTAATAAAAATTAGCGAAATATGAGAACGACCACGCCCACTTTAAAAAAAAATTTTTTTAAGTCAAATTTTAACAAAAATTTAATATCTTTACAGTATATAAGTAAATTATGTCAACATTCAACTCCAGTAATGATATGGTGCAACAAAATACAAAAATAAAAGAAAATTTCAAAACGGGCGTGGCTCCGCCCTTTTTCATTTCATTTGTCTAGGATACTTTTAATGCCATAAGTCGAACAAAAATTTACCAATCCTTGTGAAATTTGGTAGGGACTTAGATTCTAGGACGATAACTGTTTTCTGTGAAAAAGGCGAAATCGGTGAAGCCACGCCCAGTTTTTATACACAGTCACGTCTGTCCTTCCGCTCGGCCGTTAACACGATAACTTGAGCAAAAATCGATATATCTTTACTAAACTCAGTCTCACGTACTTATCTGAACTCACTTTGTATTGGTATAAAAAATGGCGAAATCCGACTATGACCACGCCCACTTTTTCGATATCGAAAATTACGAAAAATGAAAAAAATGCCATAATTCTATACCAATACGAAAAAGGGATGAAACATGGTAATTGGATTGGTTTATTGCCGTAAAATATAACTTTGAAAAAACTTTGTAAAATGGGTGTGACACCTACCATATTAAGTAGAAGAAAATGAAAAAGTTCTGCAGGGCGAAATCAAAAGCCCTTGAAATCTTGGCAGGAATACTGTTCGTGTATTACAATATAAATAAATTAGCGTACCCGACAGATGATGTTTCTGGTCACCCTGGTCCACATTTTGGTCGATATCTCGAAAACGCCTTCACATATACAAACTACCACACTCCCTTTTAAAACCCTTTATTCCTTTAATTTGATACCCATATCGTCAAAAAAACATTCTAGGGTCACCCCTAGTCCACCTAAGAACTAAGGCCCTCCCTTTTAAATACTCATTAACACCTTTCTTTTGATACCCATATCGTACAAACATTCTAGAGTCACCCCTGGTCCACCTTTATGGCGATATCTCTGAAATGGCGTCCACCTATAGAACTATGGCCCACTCCTTTAAAATACTCATTTACACCTTTCATTTGATACACATGTCATAGAAAACACATTCCAGGGTTTACCCTAGGTTCATTTTCCTACATGGTGATTTTCCCTTATTTTGTCTCCATAGCTCTCAACTGAGTATGTAATGTTCGGTTACACCCGAACTTAGCCTTCCTTACTTGTTATTTTTTGTTTTTTTTTAGTAAGGTTACTAATAGAATGTGGAGAGTATATGAAACAGATTAATACTAGGTTTTGAAATAGCGGTGTACTGCATCAGTATTGATAAGTTTAAATGTGTATCGTATTTTTAGAAACGGCACTATGTTGTTGTTATTGTAGCAGTGCTTGGCCCCATACAATAGGTCCCACAAATCACAAATTGTCATCAGTGTCCTCTAACGGGAGTCCAAGGAAACTTGCTGTTTTTAAGCACGAGTGGACCATAATGAGAGGGTGTTAGAGGCGTTGGTTTCCACAATACAATTGAAGAGATGGTTGGTGTCATGTGGGAACACATTGCAAGCCGGACATACATTTTGTATGTCGGGGTTGATTCTTCGTAGATAAGAGTTTAACCTGCTACATTACCTATATCGAAGTTGAGCTACAGTGACGCACGTTTCCCAGGTAGAGTGCGTTCCCCTTCTGCTAGTTCTGGGTATTTGTCTTTAAGTACTGGATTCACCGGACAATTCCCGGCATAGAGGTATGACGCCTGTTTGTTGGTATCACTGAGGATCTGCTTGTGCTTATGGGCTTCATGCGTCTGTATTCTCAGGTGCCAGTTCGTTATAATGCTTACAGGAAAGTCATTATCATATGTGAAAGTGAGAAATTCACGGAGAAGAAGTAAAAAAAGTAACAAACTTCTCTTAGTATTTACGTAGGTTCTTCGCTCAAAACTTGTTATGCTAAACAAGAGCACTTAACCTAACAAAAAGTATACTGTAAATTGGCTAGTAAATTGGTCCTATCTGTAACGATGAAACACGTAAAATCTTCAGTAAACATTTTTAAGAGAATCGGAAACTTTTTTGACCATTCCATTCCGTATCGTACCTATTTATGTGACTGCTCACACTTATGGGGAAAGTGTAACAAACTGTAGGGCTGTACTGCTGGTACAACTTTTTTGTGGAACAAGGTGGGATTTTTTGTTGTGGCCGGTCACTAGATTTTTGCTGGGTAATTTAGTGCTCATGATATTGACAAAAACTATAAAATATTGTAACAAATTTTAAGAACTCTCGGTTATTCTCTCGCTTCTGTTATCATTCGAATCACTGAACTGTAAACTCAAATGTTCCGTATACGAAATACCTTTATCGCCGCTATAATGATAGTGGAACTTCACACTTTAATATATTCGCGTACTTCACTTACGAGTCAACATCAAACTAATTCATTATTCCTTTGATTAAAGAAAGGGCAGGACGGGACCTACTCCGATCTGCAGCTACAATACAGTTGCATTTTTAGGGGGAAGCTTTTCATAACAGCATTACGATCGGCGTGTTTGTCAAACCGTGACCCCGCTGTAAAAATCTTTTTGTTGATTAAACCTTTTTCTAAGTTTTTATGCTGTTTTACCCGAGACTTGAAGCCAGGGCCTTCGGTGTGGAAGGCGGAGCACGCTACCACGAAACCACGGCGACCACCTCAGATTAAATAAATAAATGTAAGGCGCAATAACCCCCCAAGAGATTTTAGGCCGGGCTTCTCTTCCAGTTTGCGTCGTGCTCCTTTTTAATTTTTCCTACAAATTGGCGTGACAGGACCTACTTGTTTTACGCCGACTCCGAACGGCATCTGCAAGGCAGATGAGTTTTCACTGAGAGCTTTTCATAGCAGAAATACACTCGGAGTGCTTGCCAACACTGCCAAGGGGGCGACCCGCTTAGAAAAATATTCTTCTAATTGCAAAAAGTTTGTTTCTACCAGGCGGCCGCCAATTACGCTGCTTATATACCACTCAGTTGATTCGTTATTATTTTCTCGTAGGATCTAGACTTTTTGTAAACAGCCTCCCCGATCAGTTGCTTGCTTAAGTTCTTCTGTGTATCATATGCGCTATGGCCGTATACGTACATGTGTGTACAGTTATCTAATGTCATACCCGGTATTATATACATGTTTGCTGTATAGATATGTCTGTTTAGATGATGTTGTTGTAGTTTTCTTAGATGTTGTTATTGTTGTATAGATGGTCCCAGCCAGATAAAATTTCCTCCGTGGTTTGACAAGTGTGCGTTGGACGACATAACTGACCCATTTTAAAATTTTATACGAACCTCCCAGCTACTTTGATATAATGATGAAAAACTTTTCTGCCGGTGAGGGTTGTATAACATATGGTGCTGTTATCTTCTAAGAAAACTTCCGAGGTTTCATCTTACTTCTCATTATCCTGGGGCTCTGTCTCACCCCTTGATGGTTTGACTAATGGTACACTTCGAAGAGCTTGAAGAATTGGTCTTACATCCTCAATGTTAATTTGATGTTTCACAACATATGTTGTCAGTGGCTATAGTTTCATTAACGTTTTAGTTTTGTTATCAATTTAATTTTGTTTCATTTTGTTTTAATATCGACTACTTTAGTATGTTTTCAAGAATATAAAGCTTCATGGCATATTAAGGATACGAAAGACACTGATTGAGTAAACATTTACCTACTTTTCCTTGTATGTTTGCATGGGGATTACTTTGTATATACAAACGTGTGTAACTGAGGGTGTCAAAAACTTAATGTGTGAATCTTTGCAATATTGTGTGTATAACAACAAGTGATATATTTGCAATATTTGAAGTTGAGTAGTGTAATAATGATTGAAGTATACTTGAAAGCTTTAGTTGGAGCAGCAGTGTTGAGTGGCCCGCAAAAGCACTTGGAATAACAAACGAAATCAGTAAGCAACAAATCAGTTAGTCAAACAGTCAACTAGCAGGCGATTCATTCATACAATGCAACCCACACAGGCACATATGCATACCTGTAGGCCATCATTCACGCTTGTACGCAGGCGTTCATTCATTCTTTTACATAACGTACATGCATACATACATATGAATGTACGTGCACAAATCCAAATAAAAGTTTATTTCATCAACAGCTGTTCAGTTGCTTGTTTTTGCAAAAAGCTGAAAGCAATACAACCATACAAATGGATTTGTGTGAGATATAACAAGAGATAAGCAAAACCAATAGCTTAAAATACAAAAAAATTTAAAAAAGCAAACAAAAATAAAAAACAAATAAGAAAAATTCTCGTTTAAATAAGTTTGTTTCTATGAGCACAATGTGTAAGTATGTACATGTGATAACTTTTAAATATTTATTTATTTTTCTGTTTTTCATTTATTACCCATCGCTGACTGGCACGACGCACAGTGGGACAAATTGAACATTTTGTTTCAGATATTTTTTCTTTTTTAAAAGAAGTTTTCTTTTCTAGCCCCGAGGTTTGAATCTTTCTTTGTTTATATATATTTTTGGCGTGCAAATTAAAAAAAATAAAAGATTTTTAGAAAATCGCCTCTCCTAAAAAATATTTCATAACGAAAAAACGAAAGCCAGGTCAATATAATTGAAGAGATATACCAAAATTAAAATACAGTAAAGAAACTAAGTGAGCAGTGCTTGCAAGCAGTCCGAGTGTATTTCTGCCATGAAAAGCTCTCAGTGAAGACTCATCTGCCTTGCAAATGCCGTTCGGAGTCGGCATAAAAACAAGTAGGTCCCGTCCCGCCAATTTGTAGGAAAAAACTAAAAAAGAACACGACGTAAATTGGAAGAGAAGCGCGGCCTAAATCTCTTCGGATGTTTATCGCGCCTTTTCATTTATTTTATTTTTATTTTTTAAAGAAAGTAAGAAAATTCCAAAAAAAAAGTTGAAAAATTTTCGAAAGCAAATTGTTTCTTTAAAAATTTAGAAAATTTTACGTATGCATTATCAAAAGCCATAGAGTTTTAGTATAATAAAGTGCACTTTTGAAGTCTCTAAGATTTCTCGTTTATAAAAATCTAGTAAATTTTTTGTGCATATTTTAATAGCAATGGCGCATTTGTAAAAATAACTGTAAAGAAAAAATCATGAAAATTAACGAGAACGCTCAGAGACTTGAAACTTGTTGCACTTTATTTAACTAAATAACAGGGGCTTATATTATATTTATTTGTTTACATTATAATATTTGCGTACATAATTTTTTTTAATGTCAAAGGAGAAATAATAAATAATAATTTTTTTCGAAATTTTTTCATTTTTTTTTGAAAGTTCGAATTTTTGTTTTGCAAATTTGAAACTTTGAGTTTTTTGGAGCTCCCTGAAATTTCGCATAAATAACAGCGAGTACATAAAAATGTATCAAGCTCTGCCAATTCTTTTTTTATTATTTTCGATATTTCAAAATCTTTTTCGAAAAAATTCGAAAATTCCAGAAAGTTTTCTGAAAATTTTGAACTTTTTAGCTGAAGTTATTTGATTTGACTTTGTTTTTGAGTAAGAAAGTGAAAGTTATAGGTCTCTCGCAATTCGCATTGATTTTTGACAATATTTTTTCGCAAGGGTGTTTTGGATTTACCTCAATACAAAGTGTGTAACATTTATTTTTTTTGGTATGGAAGAAAATCTGAATCACCCTACCGAAAAAAATTTCAAAACTCAGTGCAAGTTTTGAGCGACCAATAACTTACACTTTGATAAACTAAAACTGATTGGGCTACAAAATTGCACACTCAAAAAAATAAAAAGTTTAAAAATCAGAGAACTTCAAATAAAAATTTTGAAATTTTCGTAAAATTTTCTTGAATTTTCAAGTTTTCTCGAAAACAGTTTTAAGAAAATTTAAAAAAAAACTTTTTGAAGTTTCATAACTGAAATTTTGCAAATCGATCTCAAAAACAAAAATCGAAAATTGGATACAATTTAATGAAAACCATTAGATTTTTATATAGGGATCTCTGAGTTTTTTTGAGTATTCGGTTTTGTTGCCCAATAAACTTTAGTCGCGCAAAGTTCAGTTGTAGCTCTCAAAATTCGAACTAAATTTTTGACATTTTTTTTCCGAGGGGTGTCATGCAAAGTGTGAAACGTTTTCTTGTTATAACTGTGGAAGAAAATCTGAGACACCCATCGGAAAAAAATCGTTTAGTACTTTCTTAGATTAATAGTGATTGGTCTGCTCATATACACAAAAAAATAATAAATTTAGAGCTGCTATTAAAAAGTTCGAACTTTCCAAAAAAATTTCTAGATTTTCGAATTTTTTCGAAAATTTTTTAAAATATCGAAAATAAGGAAAATTAATATAATTTTGATAAAAATGTTTTGTTCGCTGTAATATATATTAAATGACACGCCCACTTGGAACGAGTTATATATTTGAGCAGCCTTTATATGGCCCTGTCACACTGTTCGTCGTTCGCCCGCTAGTCGCTTTGGCCAAGCATATACATCAGCGTGTTTAATCGCTACATTTGCTGCCGCATTTGACCGCATAGCGGTTACGTGGGTTCACTATTTTATTGACTTGTTTACGCCAGCAGCGTATGTAAATCTCAGCAAAACCCCAAACTGCAGAAGGTGCACAGTTAGTTTTGCATACCAACACACACACACACACACTTGCCAATGAAATAACGCTTTATGTTATTTCGTTTTGGTTTTGGTTTTGGTTTTACCCTCAATTCTGTGTCTTGTTGGTGTTGTAATTGTGTGCAATTAAAACACCCACAATCACTGTCGACGCAACCGCACAGCTATACACATTATGACGACAGCGAGCGGAAGCGTCGTCAAGCGTGTGATTCAGTGGAGGCGGCGCGCTGGTAGCAGCGGCTAACCGCTCGCATACGGAGGAAAAACAAGCTGAGTTGAAAAGTTGATTTCGATTGAGTTTGAGTGTTTAAGTTTTGAGTTGTTTGCATTTTGAATGGCAGGTGACGTGAGCGCGTTTCTTTTTAAGTTTCTGCTGAAATTGTTTTCATTTGTGTAACATTGTATTCACAAGAGTATTAATATTAATTTGCATATATTATAAAATCCATTTAAAAGTAAATACAGCTTTGGTTAGTAAAATAGAAGCAGAATACTTTTAGATGACAAGTTTAGCCCCTCTGAATGTATTAATAACTATGCAAAGGTGACGGCGAGTGTTACGGATATAAGCAATCCTTTGTCGGTTATGAATCCTATGCGCACCGGTACTGGCATACTCTGGTATTAGATCTACTGCTAGAAACTCTTGATAACCCGTACCTTCAAATCCGTGGATTTTTGGCGATTTTTGGGACAATCCTGCTTACCCCGGCAATATTATTTAATATTTTTTGTTATAGCTGTCAGTTTCTTTATAGGTGGATCCTCAAAGTGAGGCTTAGAGTTTGAGGGTAGCAAGGGATATTGATCACCTTTACTTGTACACACTTATGTTCACGGTGAATACACTCGTCAAGTCGTCGGCGGAGCGCACGCTCTTCGAATAATATACTTTTTATTTATTTCTTATTCAAGCACATACTTTTCCTCAATAAAGTTACACAGACTATAGACAGAACTTCAGACTATCGACAGAACGTCAGACTATCGAGAGAACGTGCTCCTTCTTTAGGTAAGGTTGAACTGGGTGGTCCGTGTGGACCTCAAATACACTGAATGTGTCTATTGTGTTACCAGAATTTTGTTCAATGAACAAACTGTAAATCCCTATCAGAAGTCAGACCTATGTTGTAAAACAGTTCCCTCCTCTGGAAATAATAGATGCTCCTGAAATGTGCGACTTTTCTCAGAAGATCATTCAAACTGAATAAGAATGAGTAGTTCGCTTCAGTTTATTTCAATTTCGCAACCATTTCAAGCCGAATTATTAACGATCTTGCTCCCTTCGATGTTATTAAGCCTATAGACCCAGCAAGGAGAGAATATCGAGATGTTGTTAAATTGTTATCGAGCCTAGATACCCTACAGCGATGGTAAACAACAATGGTAAATAGAGAGTGTTTTGTTGTTTGCTATACAGAGCTATCCTGCAGCAGTCATTGCTTGATTGACCCAGGAAGTCGATAAGATTGCCCGTCCTGGTAAATGTTTTGGTCTGTTTGGGTATCTATATTGCAGCTTCACTCTTTTCACATTCCTAGCTCGTAGGGTTCTATATATTCAGTGCCTGACGTGACATAGCCTCTGCCCAGCCATTCGCTCGGAGTAGTTTTCTCATTTACACATATAGGCTATTTCAATATGAGAGCTATTTTTAACAAAATATATAAGCTCCAGTTTCAACGATCACCTTTAACCCTTCTTGATTTTCGGTGCAACATATTTCACGACAATACCATCATTCGAAAATTTTGCTTTTAAGGTGGTCGAAAACTAACTCTGTGTCAGCCCAAAATAGTATTGTGATAAGCAACTAAGTTGTGGTGAGAAAGGGCTTAAGAAATTAAGAATCTTGTGTGGAGGCCCTTCCTCGGGTGAAGTGGACAATTTTTCTTAGCACAGAAATTCTGAGTACATATATCCATGGTCATCGCTGTATACTTAAGCACACGGAACAATATAAATGAGCAATTTTTGTTGTTTGTGTTGTATTACTGAGTATATAGTACGGTTACAAATTTGAGTGGGCGCTCCATCAATAGCCTTCACTTGATGCCTATAGTTTCGCGTAGGTGGCGGCTTATCAAGAAAATGCAGGTATAAAATGTTTTAAGATTTGTCGCAATCCCTCTCTCTCTCTCATACATTCTCATATGTGTCTTATGAATCAAATGCATATGTATGTTGGGAGTTGAGGAGTGAACGATAAAGGGAGGGTTAGGAAAAAATGGTAATATAGTTAAGTGGAAATACGAAATGATGTGGTATAATTAAATGAAAAAGGAGAGAAAAAGGCAAAGCAGTAGGATGAAAAAGAGGCCAAGAAGAAGAGTAGGAAAAGAGAAGAGGAAAAGGAGGAGTACTTAAGCGAAAGTCACATCTTACGCAAACCTACCAACGGAAAGCGAATCCCGTTACAAATATGAATGTATCATACAGATATTTAGCAGGCGAGGTTCTGGCGACCGCAAGCACCTCAAGGAACTAGGAGTTGAGGGGGGGGCAGCCCTAGAAGGTTTAATATGGTCATATTAAATCGTTACCGAGATGGTCCGGCTAGTAATTTAATGGTGCTTGTTAGCGGAACGTACAGATCTATGTCCAACAAAGGACCATAAACATCAGGAAGTGTCTTTGTCGCTACAACAACAGCAATAAGGAAAAGGAGGGTGCGTGCTCCTTGCTTCCTACACCTACTATTTGATATATTCATTTTTGCGCAAATTTTTGTTTGCTAAGCTATATATCAATGTCTGTGATGAGATCGTACAGCTCTTCACTAAAGTGCCAAAAAGCAGAGTTGGGGCTTACTGTGAAATAGGGATAGCATCATTCGACGCCCTTAATTAAAATTTCAAGGTCTTTGCTATCAAAATCTAGTAACATCAGAAAATGTAAAAAAATGCGGGCGAATATCGTAGAAAGCCTTTCGAATCTTAGTGGCATATACATTTCTCATCTGCCTAAGCGTTTCCTAACACTTGCAAAAACACTTTTAGTGTCAGGTAAATAGAAATTTTACGAGTGTGATGCACCTTCCATGCAAATCTTCATTCAAACTTGTTGAGGCGTTTCCTAGATACTAGGGGATATATAACGAAGTAAATATAATGAGGATAGCCTGAGGTGGCATCCCTATACAAACATATTTCGATAGTGCGTCATCGAATACCTTGCGTTTGATATCCATATGGGCATGTCGCATTTAATTAAAACAGTAAAGGTGTCTAAGTTCGGGTGTAACCGAACATTACATACTCAGCGTCAGCTTCAATTGCACATTTCATTTCAGATAAATTGCTTTTCTACATAACACGTGGCAACGCCTGTTTAAAAAAATTTTTTTTTCTCATTTCCTATTACAATAAAACTTGATAAGTGAAATATCATTGATTCAAAACAATTTTTTGCTAAGTTATAGCTTATTGTTCTAGTCTAAGACCCTTTTAAACTTGTTTTATATCTAAGTTGCCGTGGTTTTTTAACCGATCCGGTCCATTTTTTCTAGAAATATTTCCTGCTATAGGGAGAATTTGTGTACCCAATTTGTTTACGATCCGTTAATTTTTCTTGGAATTATGGCTCCCGAAACATAGTAAATTGCTTAGTCATAAAAGGAGCGGTGCCACACCAATTTTTTTAAATTTGAAGTTTTTCCTATTTATTGTTATAAATCCGCTTGGGAAATGAAATACCATTGATATAATGCTTTTTTTGCAAAGATATAGCTGATTTTATTTGTCCACGACCCTTTTAAAAATCTTTTATATAAAAGTGGCCGTGGTCCTTAACCGATTTCGTTAATTTTTCTTCAAAGCATTCCTTATAGTAAAGGCAACCTTTCTGTCGAATTTTGTTACGATAGGTTTAACAATTTTTGATTTATTATTAATAACACTGGAATACAAATTCCAACTATTTTTCTGCACCAGAGACGCCATTACGAAATTCCTATGTAAAATCACCCCCTGATTCCGAAAATCAAGGTTAATTTTAATTCTATGGTAACGTTTTTGAGATATTTACGAATTGCCGTTTTAAAATTGGGTCCACTTAATCACATATCTCTCAAGAACGAATTGCGCATTCCAAAACGGTTTGAAACTTTTAAAAGGTAATAAAATTTGTTGAAAAATGTGCATACAACACATTTTGATAGGCCCTGCAGATTCAAAGATAACGAACAATCATTACAGATTTTTTCAATTTTTTTTAATTATAAAAAAAGGACATGTGGCACTCGGGGACTGCCGCGGTAAAGCTATTGCATATTATCAACTTATGCAATTAAAATATTTATGCACCATTTTGTTTTCTTTGATATTAGTTCAAGTTTTTCTTTGATATTAATTCAAGTTAACCTTTTTAAGCGTGGTGACCGATAAGAAAACAAATTTTTTACTTTTATTGAATAAATGAGAAGTTAATATTTAACTTTAACTTTATTTTAACTTTAACTTCCACTTTAACTTTAACATTCACAGTAACTTTAACTTTATTTTTAACTTTAACTCTAACTTTAATTTTAACATTCACTTTAACTTTAACTTTAACTTTAACTTTAACTTTAACTTCAACTTTAACTTTAACTTTAACTTTACCTTTAACTTTAACTTTAACCTTAACTTTAACTTTAACCTTAACTTTAACTTTAACTTTATTTTTAACTTTAACTTTCGCTTTAACTTTAACATTCACTTTAACTTTAACTTTATGATCCGGGGTGGGCGTGAGCTTAGCACCTGCTAACAAGCCAACCTAATATAAACGCACGCAAGTCATTTTCTGTCAAAAATGTCTCATGCACATATGAGAGCAACTCAAATTGAATTTGCTGCGTGAAAACCAAACTCGATTTCCAATTTTTGTTCTGCGTGACATTTAGATTTGACGTTTGCACACATGCTTTACATTGTCGCAACCCATGCTTATTTGGGTTAGGGCAAAACGCTGCGGTTTTATAAGGTTGGCTTTTAAGCGACCATATATGTATACGATAAGCGATAGCACAATGGCTACTTCGTGAAAATCAACGACACCTCTTTTAGTTTGATTTCGATGGTCCTACGGTGAGGAAGTGTCGCACGCGCGCTTAAAACAGAGTACCAAAGAGTGCGTATGACACGTGTTCACGTTCAAGCATTGAAATCAAACTAAATAAATAATTGATTTTGCTTTCGTGCTCGCTACGCGTTCGTGTTTACTAACACATTCTCAATTTGGTAACCGTGTAAATGTAGTGGTGCCCACCGCTGTTTATGATAGAGATCCAATTTTATGTATTTGGCCTGTTGCTAACACCGAACCTTTACGAACCTTTTCGAACCTTTTCGAGCGTTTTCGGATCTTTTTTGACAAATATCCGTTACGGTTTTTTTGATTTAGTCGCCAAGCTCGCGATAAAATCTATTCAATAGCTTAAAATTTGTACTTTGCGAGGAAGGATCTCGAAAACTTTTTATTTTTTTGCAGATTTTTTTCTCTCTAAGCTCTGTTTCATTACAAAAAAAAGAGCATTCACTCAACAAAATCGATGAACTAATACAAAAGATATAACTATTCAAATAAATATATCCATATAGAAAAACTTAAGTATCCTACAAATAATAGCATATGTACATATGTGACCCGGCCTATGAAAAGGTGGCTTATGACTCAAAAAAAGAAATTGCGAGAAACAGCTGTCAAAGATAAACAATGCATTACTTCAGTTTCTTAGTAGTTTTCTGAGTCATAAGGCAACTTTTCCTAGGCCGGGTCACATATGATTCTGTCTGTACTTGGGGCTGGAAAGTCAAGAAAAGTAACCTATGCGAGCGTATCTACAATGTCATTACCAGAACTAAATTCAACGGAAGCTACATTGCCAGAATCAAATTTAACTTTAGTTCCGGCTCCAGTTTCATTTGTCAACAGCAGTATCTGATTACACGGCATCGTGTTTTACTGGATTTCAAACGGAAAACGAAAGAAACTCTTTGTCACAAGCACAACTAAATGATTGGATAAGGGATTTGGAATTGTCAAAGGAAAGGTCGAACTACACGCCTCTCGTATGCAACAATTTAAATTTGTTTCATCCGATGTTAAGGTAACATACATATTATAGAACTCGTCACGAACAATTTTCCCAGTACTATACGAAGGAGGACAGTGTTTGTTACTGCAAAGACATTGCTGGTATATTCAAACAGTTTGGTGAACTATATGAATCAAAAGAGTGGCGATTGTTCATGGACGGCAATAAATTAAGTTTAAAGGCCATATTATTGCATATTGGCAACCAAAAGCCATATATCCCGATCACGCATGCAGTAAATACGAAGGAAACGTATCAGATAATGCAAAAGTTGTTCAAACTAATCAAATACGAAGAACATGATTGGAAAATATGTGCCGATCTTAAAGTCGTTGGAATGCTATGTGGTATACAAAGTGGATACACAAAATACTGTTGCTTTCTATGCAAACGGGATAGCCGAGCTCGTCAAGACCACTACATCATAAAGGATTGCCCAGAACGAATCGAGTTTCAAGTTGGGGTGGATAACATAAAATACTCCCCACTTACAAAGAAGGAAAATTCTACCTCAGCGATAAATCCAGCCTAAGAAAATTATATATCTGTATTTATCTAATATACTTTTTTATTTTCTTTCAGGAGTAAATATGTCTTTAAAAATTCATTTTCTAAACTCCCATTTAAATTTTTTCCCACCAAATCTTGGCGAAAGAGACGAGCATGGCGAAAGGTTTCACCAGCAAATGAAAATAATTGAAAGTCGGTATCCAGGATTCTGGGATGTCGCTATAATGGGCAACTACTGTTGGTTTCTCATAAGAGAAACCGATCCTAATCTAAACAAGCGTCAAAACAAGACACATAACTTTTTCAATTATAAAATAAGATCATACAGTTAAGACAGAATCATATGTACATAAGTATGCTATTATTTGTAGGGTATTTAAGTTTTACTATATGGATATATTTATTTGAATGGTTATAACTTTTGTATTAGTTCATCGATTTTGTTGAATGAAAGCTTATTTTTTTGTAATAAAAGAGAGCTGTTGTAATGGTAAGGAAGCAGTTGCATTCATATATGCTGCCTAATTACACCACTGAGGACCTCGTAGCGGTGGCCGTTGAGCAAAAGAATAAGCAGGCATTTATCCTGGCGTCCTGCTACATGGCGCAGGCTAGTACAGGAGGAAGGGCGCAAAGGGTGGTTGGTCAAAGGCGCAGATGCAAATGCGCACCACAATGCGTGGGGAGGAGCAGATACGAACGAGAGAGGCGAATCTCTATTTTGTTACATCCTGCAAACAAATTTGCAGATAGCCAACAGGGGAAATGTTCCTATATACATTGGTCCAACATCCAGCAATGTTCTGGATATTACATTGAGCTCCGAGCGTGATATATCAAGGTATGATTGGATGGTTCTTGATAGACCATCCTTCGCTGAACATGCGTATATCAGCTTCAGCATCCCCCTAAAGAGGGTAGAGAAGGGAGGAAACTTTAGAAACTCTAGGTCAACAAACTGGAAGAAATTCCAAAAACATGTAGAAACAAAACTGGGACAAACTAAAGAGGTTGCCAATGGGGAGGAACTGGAGGAGTCGAATGAATTCCTAAGAAGGACGCTTATGACTGCGTATAACAAAGCTTGCCCTCTAAGAATATTCAGAGGAAAAAAAAATCTGCAAAAAAATTAAAAGTTTTCGCGATTCTTCCTCGCAAAGTACAAATTTTTTTATATTTTTACAAAAAAAAACTGAAAAAATCCGTAATGGTTGTTCGTTATCTTTGAATTTTCAGGGCCTAGCAAAAAGTTTTGTATGCACAGTTTATAGTAGGGGTCGTTACTCCATAAGCGCTTTCACGCAATTGTTTTTGTAAAACGCTCAGGCAAGCGCACCACACATCCCCGCGCGCACACATTCTATCCTCTCGCCAACAACCGAATGTATTCTACTGTACCCATTAGGAACTCAACTGCTATAATTTCGTGTAAAATTACTTTTGAAGTAATATTCTTGGGTATATATTTGCTTCCCTGTACGAAAACAATGAAGCTTTGTTTGATTTATTTAATAATTAAATTAAATTTGAATTGAAAGGATGTAGAAGTATTTTTAAATGCATTCAAGAAAACAATGAAATTCATTAATTTTGAAAGCTACCAAGTCCGACTGGGTTTGTGTACGTGCCAGCGCCATTTCGGCTCCAAGAATGGTTGTAGCTATTTTTTTAGAAAACAAAATGATGAAATGACGTGCACTGACCTTATTTCGTCTCACTTAGTTAAAAATTGAATATGGAATATACATATTAGTGATAAGTTTGAAGTACATACATGCTTTGTTTCACCATTATTAACCGGAGAAGATAATTCAATATTATCACTCATTTATCTAATAGAATATAATAAATAATAGCCGGTTTTTATACTCAGTTGAGCAGAGCTCACAGAGTATATTAAGTTTGATTGGATAACGGTTGGTTGTACATATATAAAGGAATCGAGATAGATATAGACTTCCATATATCAAAATCATCAGGATCGAAAAAAAATTTGATTGAGCCATGTCCGTCCGTCCGTCCGTCCGTTAACACGATAACTTGAGTAAATTTTGAGGTATCTTGATGAAATTTGGTATGTAGGTTCCTGAGCACTCATCTCAGATCGCTATTTAAAATGAACGATATCGGACTATAACCACGATATCGAAAATTTCGAAAAACCGAAAAAGTGCGATAATTCATTACAAAAGACCAATAAAGCGACAAAACTTGGTAGGTGAGTTGAACTTATGACGCAAAATAGAAAATTAGTAAAATTTTAGACAATGGGCGTGGCACCGCCCACTTTTAAAAGAAGGTAATTTAAAACTTTTGCAAGCTGTAATTTGGCAGTCGTTGAAGATATCATGATGAAATTTGGCAGGAACGTTACTCTTATTACTATATGTACGTTTAATAAAAATTAGCAAAATTGGAGAAGGACCAAGCCCACTTTTAAAAAAAATTTTTTTTAAAGTAAAATTTTAACAAAAAATTTAATATCTTTACAGTATATAAGTAAATTATGTCACGATTCAACTCCAGTAATGATATGGTGCAACAAAATACAAAAATAAAAGAAAATTTAAAAATGGGCGTGGCTCCGCCCTTTTTCATTTAATTTGTCTAGGATACTTTTAGCGCCATAAGTCGAACAAAAATTAACCAATCCTTTTGAAATTTGGTAGGGGCATAGTTTTTATGACGTTAACTGTTTTCTGTGAAAATGGGCGAAATCGGTTGATGTCACGCCCAGTTTTTATACACAGTCGTCCGTCTGTCCTTCCGCATGGCCGTTAACACGATAACTTGAGCAAAAATCGATATATCTTTACTAAACTCAGTTCACGTACTTATCTGAACTCACTTTATCTTGGTATGAAAAATGAACGAATTCCGACTATGACCACGCCCACTTTTTCGATATCGAAAATTACGAAAAATGAAAAAATGCCATAATTCTATACCAAATACGAAAAAAGGGATGAAACATGGTAAGGTAATTGGATTGTTTTATTGACGCGAAATATAACTTTAGAAAAAACTTTATAAAATGGTTGTAACACCTACCATATTAAGTAGAAGAAAATGAAAAAGTTCTGCATGGCGAAATAAAAAACCCTTAAAATCTTGGCAGGTATTACATATATAAATAAATTAGCGGTATCCAGCAGATGATGTTCTGGGTCACGCTGGTCCACATTTTGGTCGATTTCTGGAAAACGCCCTCACACCACTCCCTTTTAAAACTTTCTTTAATACCTTTAATTTGATACCCATATCGTACAAACTCATTCTAGAGTCACCCCTGGTCCACCTTTATGGCGATATTTCGAAAAGGTGAACACCTATAGAACGAAGGTCCACTCCCTTTTAAAAATACTCATTAACACCTTTCGTTTGATGCCCATATTGAGCAAACCAATTCTAGGGTCACCCCTGGTCCACCTTTATGGCGATATCTCGAAACGGCGTCCACCTATGGAACTATGGATTACTCCCTTTTAAAATGCTCATTAACACCTTTCATTTGATACCCATATCGTACAAACGCATTCTAGAGTCACCCCTGGTCCATCTTTACGGCGATATCTCGAAAAGGCGTCCATCTATAGAACTTAGGTCCACGCCCTTTTAAAATACTCATTAATACCTTTCGTTTGATACCCATATCGTACAAACGCATTCTAGAGTCAACCCTGATCCACCTTTATGGCTATATCCCTAAATGGCGTCCACCTATAGAACTATGGCCCACTTCCTCATAAAATACTCTTTAATGCCTTTCATTTGATACACATGTCATACAAACACATTCCAGGGTTTCCTCGGTTCATTTTCCTACATGGTTATTTTCCCTTATGTTGTCACCATAGCTCTCAACTGATTATGTAATGTTCGGTTACACCCGAACTTAACCTTCCTTACTTGTTTTTAAACGGTTTTATTTAGCTAGACTCTATGTAGCGAATAGAATTTTGTAATCGAAATTTAAGTAACTTCCCGATAAGCTACAAGCTTGAAACTTGGAATATAGTTCAGAACCCGATGACAGTCTACTTCTCATTTTCTCTTTTCTCTTCTCTCAAGTTCTTCTCATTCCTCTTCATCCCTTATTGCTAGTCCCAAAGGGTGGTATGTATTTTGTTCCAGTCCCATTACGAGTCCCAGTCCCAGTACCACTCCACGTCTCAGTCCCAGTCCAAGTCCTAATCCCAGTCCCAGTCCGTCTCTGGTCTACTTCCCTGAAAAAAATGATCGTAAATACTAATACAGGCAAATTAATACACCAAATTTCAGGCAAATCGAATAGGACGTACATAGGTACATATATTGGTATGTGTGTATTATTAATTCATGTCTTTATTTCGGCTGCGCATGCATATTTACCAGTTTTGACAGGTTGATGCGACTAAAGCGAATATCACAATGATAATCCTTTAAAGTTCTCAGCAACAGGGAAATGTTACCAATTTTTTGTATATCCATGACATGCGATGCAAATGAGCAGAGCCCAGAACTCCAAATGGAGCTATGCGACTAACAATGCGACTCTGAACACAGTTACTACATTTAAAAGGCATTGATTTTTGGAAAGTTGTAAGCAACGAGAAATAACCCTTACTGCGTCAAGAAGTTTTAAAATTTTATTCAATGTTTGGTAGCACGTACATTTGTGAAATCTCCTTTTCATTCCTTAAGCAAATAAAAACAAATAACATTTAGAAGCGCTTCTGAAATTATCAACCACAAACATCAAAATAGATATAGAAAAATTAATTGCGGACAATTTACAGAAGGTTAATATCGCCACTTTGATCCTTCTTTCCGAAATGCTATTCAATAAAAAATTAAAAACGAAACTAAAAATTTTTAAAAATATACAAATATAAAAACAAAAATATAAAGTATTAAATAAAATGATTGAATGAATTTTTCTTTTGTCAGAATTACAAAATTATTATTATTTATATTATTTTGTTTCTAAAAAACAAAACAAAAAAATAAAAAACCTAAAAATTTAAGAAAATTTAAAAAATATAAAAAATTAAATTAAAAAAAAATCGAATGAATTTACCTTCTATCAGGATTACAAAATATATAATTTTCTTCCTAAAATAATATCATTTTATGAATTTTCGAAGTTTTTAAAGTGTACTTTTTACTAGCTCCGTCGCCATTGATTTCAACGTAGGTGTGGTCACGCTTCCATAGGAAGCTTTTGACGACCACTGGTTTATAGAACTTACTTATTACCTTTTAAAAGCTTTAAACCGTTTTGGAATTGCTTAATTCGTTCTTGAGATAGATATGATTAAGTGCACCCAATTATTTTTTTTTGAAAAAATGGTTATTCGTAAATATCTCAGAAACGTAACAATAGAATTAAAAATAACCTTGATTTTCGAAATCAGGAGGGTGATTTTACATAGGAGTTTCATAATGGCGTAATTGGCTATAAAACAGTGTAATATTTGTAAAATTGATTTTATCACAAGTGGGCGGTGCCACCCCCATTTAAAATTTTTTTTTAAATTTTTATCAAGAGTTTCGATATCAGTCCACACGTCAAATTTCAACATTCTAGGTGTATTATTTATTAATATTCAGGTTTTTTGTGTTTTCCATGTTATATATATAAAAAGTGGGCATGGTTATCATCCGATTTCGCTCATTTTCAATGCCAACCTTTTCTGGGTCCAGATAAGCTCGTGTACCAAATTTGGTGAAAATATCTCTATATTTACTAAAGTTATCATGTTAACGGACAGACAGACAGACGGACGGAGGATATGGCCCAATCAAATTTTTTTCGATACTTGTGATTTTGATATATGGAATTCTATATCTATCTCGATTGCTTTATACCTGTACAACCAGCCTTTATCCCAATCAAAGTTATAATACCCTTTGTACAAGTACAGCTGGGTATAAAAAACTTGGAACAGGTGGCAAGACCAAAAAGATGTTATAAGCTGCAACAACCAGATAGAAAGTTTTATTTTACAAAATTTCATTTGAATTGACGTCCAAGATAGTAGTTGATGTAAGCAATACTTGCTCAAATCTTCTCATCATATCCTTTTACTTGTAATATAGGCGATAATGATCACAGACAAAAATACATTAATATTATAGCATAGGGTGGGATTTCTATGTGGCCACTTCAGCATTGTTCAGCTTTTTAAAACGGTTTTCAAGTTGCTTGCAATTTATATTCGTGATTTGTAGTTATATAGAAACGAATTTCGGTTCATTTAGACCCGTTTTTTATTTCGTATAAAACCAAAATACGCCGGCTTCTTAGTGAACTCGAGTAAAGTTCTTTTCTAATGTGCATCATAAATGCAGAGCTTAAATTAAAGCATATCAGCATGTATATTAAACAAGAACACAAAATCGACTTTCTTTACTTCATTCACCTCACTCAAATGGTATCTTGCAGCTGAAAAACTAACTGTCAACTATTCTTAAAGTTAGTCCATATCAAATCACGGTGAATATGTTATGAAAGCGGTCTAAGTTCTTATCGCCAACGAAACACACATCCTTTTATATATGTAAATATCAAACCGCCACTGAACAAGGAGTAACCAAGAAGCCTTGCGACTCATGGCGGAAGAACATAAAGACATTCTTAAGTCTAAGTATTTCTAACAATCTTTTATTGCACACTAGCACAATATCCAAAGCAAACTTATTCTTTTCATATGTAGATTTCTTTATATGTACGTGTGTTTGCACAACGCGTCGTTTATAATGTCCTTAATAATAGACCTTATTATATAGCCTACTTAATGACATGAAAATCAAGCACTTTTCTTAGATCTTTTTTTAATTGTATCAAAACATTATGCCTCGCCTTTTTGTAGACATTAAATGAATCAGTCATTCGTATACTAATAATATTGCAGAGGCGGTAGGTAGGCGGGAAAAAGGTTCCCGATGACTGCCTGCCTGCTTGATAAAACGCGAATTTATGCATTTATATATGAAGTTTGTCTGTTGCTATGGTATGAAGTGGTGGATGTGTACTCTGGTTCGTTCATTATGTAGTTTGGGTAGGAACTAAAGTAAGATGTTGTCTGTTTGGCGGTTGGCGTAGATAGCTTTGAGACGTCTGCGGCGAGTTTTGCTTGAGTAGATATTTAGGTTTTCTTATTACACATTCTATACTTCATTTCCTGGTATTTATGAAACTACTTGAGCGCATGAGATGGGCTTTTTGGTGGAAACAAGAAAATGGTTGGAATGTGGCGTTAGAATGTTATGATAAATTGGCGCAGTTATGTGGAAACCTATATACATATGTATACAGTAGCGTGCAGAAAAGTGGTAAATTTACTTAGAAAAAAAAAGTATCTTCAATGTTTGATTGGTTTGAAGAATTGCAATAACAAGCGATAAAATAAATGAATAAAATACTTGGCTGGATTTGCCTCAGAAGTGATTTGTGCCGTGCTCTTTACTTAATTTTTTCTACAAATTGTCGGGATGGGACCTATATGTTTTACGTTTACTCCAAACGGCATCTGCAAGGCAGATGTGTTTTCGCTGAAAAGCTTTTAATGACAGAAATACACACGGAGTGTTTGCCAAATTACTTGCGAGGGGCGACATGTAGTTTCCGTCCGGCCAATTTGTAGGAAAACTAAAAAGGAGCACGATGTAAATTGGAAGATATGCTCGGCTTAAATCTCTGCGGAGGTATATCACGCCTTGTATTTTTTATTTATTTAATCATCGGATTTGTTATCAGTCTAGAATCGGCTTTTTATTATTTTCTTGTCTGCTTGTAATAGAAGTGCCACAGAGTGGTAATCGGTTTTATATTGAAATTCAGTGGTGTTTGTTTTATAATTAAGCGATGAGTTGTCGATAACAAATCGATAACACGCCGATGACAAACCGATAACATTCCGATATGAATCGATAACTTTTCGTTATCAAAAGGATAACTTTTCAATAATAAATCGATTACAAATTGGTAACACTTCAATACCAAAACGATAGCTTTTTGAAAATATATCGATAAGTTTACTATAACAAATCGACAACTTTTTCGATAACGGTAATAAATCGACAACACGCTGATAATAAACTTATGACACTCCAGTAATAAATTGATATATTTTTGATAGCACATCGACATATTTTTATAACATATTGATAACTTTTTACAATATCGATAAATTTTCAATAAATATTCGATAATAAATCGATAACTTTACATGTTATTTTGTTTTTATTGTTCTGTAAATAATTAATTTTTAAATTAATTTTTCGTCTTCAAGACCGGGTTTTTTATTGTTGTAAAACTAATCTTATACAAGTTATTTTATGATAAATTATTATGTATGGGAAATGAGTAAATTAGAAAAAGTTAAAGTTCATAGCCCATACAGCCTACTATCTCAAAACCCATGACAGTTTATTACCAGAAATCCACAACTTTGATTTTTTATCGTATTTTCTTCTTTTTTTTGTTTTAATTCTTTTACCACCACCAATTGAATATTGCAACCAGATGTTATTATCTCATTACACATAACATAATAGACATAGCATATCGATAAGTTTTTGTAAACAAATTGATATTCTCATGATTACAAATTGATAACTTCGCGGTAAGAAATCGATAAGTTTTTAATAACATATCGATAAGTTTTTGATAATGAATCGATTGTTTACTATCGATATTTTTCTATAATTCATCGACGAAAATCGCTAGCTCATTGATAGCCCTTGTTATCAATAGCATAACATTTTGATAACAAATTGATAGTTCGTCTATAGCTCGTCGATAACACACTTATAACAAACCGATAACTTGTCGATAAAGAATGGAAAACACGCCCAAAACGCATCGTTAACAAGCGAGTAGCTCATCAATAACAAACCTTTAACACTTCGATAAGAAGTTTATAACAGGCTGTCCGTGTTTAGCTCCGGGTTCGGTTTTGACTTATGGTATTTTCTTTCCTCTCCTTTCCTTGTAGTATAGAAATGATATTTTGCATTCTTTTTTTAGAATAAGAGAATATTAATGTATAAGTTAATGTACATTAGGGCAGAATAATTTGCATGAATGGATCTATGTCGCATATAATTTTAGGAAAAAAGACCGAAAAATAACACTGAATATGGCACAAAACCTTCAAACTTGACGAGGAATTTCAAATCATCGTTGCAATGTAAATCAAATAAGCGCGTTGTTTTATTCAACACCAACCAATTATACGCAACATATCCATGTCACCTAAAAAGATAGGTGCCGATGCGTATACGTAACATTTATTAAAAATATTTGGTATGTAAAGAAGGACTGTTATCTGAAGTAAAATGTGAAAGTTATCGGCCAGACTGCTTGTGAACAAAATTCTATTTTTGGGGCAGAAAAATTTTATAGTTCCAATGCCAATACGATCCTTACGTCTTTATCGGCTAACACGCCCATTTTCGATTTTGGTGAGATCGAATGAGCAGATGTTTGCGACTCATTGACGCCAGAATGGCTGTACAGATTAAGAAGAAATTTGAGAGCGAGAAAACCGATACTTTTCATGGAACTATAGGCCACATTTTAGTTATTATTTGATAATTATTTATTTATTTTTGTGGCTCGATCAAACCAAAAAGGCTAAAAATATTTGGACGAAGATTAACTCAAAGTTAGCCAATAGTCAATAAGTTTCTTGTAGATATATCTTGTTGAGCGACTATGAGCCATTTTGAGCAAGAAACCAGTAGAGCCTTATCTCTCCTCCAACCCACGATATAATACAGATTCTATTGCTATATGAATTAGATGCATCCAGGTGTAAGAGATTTTGGAACACGGAAGTATTTTCGGGATTATTTTAGAACTATTTAAACATCTTTTGCAAAAGTTTCATCATTTAACGCGCTATTCTGGAATATTTTTTCATTTCAAGATATCAGGATCATCAGTTTTTTTCGCGGTTTAATTTCGGGGAAGTATCAGCGATCATTTCGGAACTTTCTCCTTCCGGACTATTTAAGAATTGTTTTTGAAACTGAAGTTCCATGAGATCATTTCAGTTTTCTCTTGGAACACTTTCGGGTTATTTTTTGATAATTCGAAGATAGTTTTTAGGTTTTTTCAGGATTAATTCCGTGACGTTTTCGCATCTTTTTCAGCATAATTTCGAAATATTTTTGTAGCATCATCGAATCAGTTCGGATTGCTCTCCACGATATAAATAATTATAGTTTTCGGATAAATTTGGTACATCTGAGCCATTTGAAACTTTCAATCATTTTGGGGCTATGACGAGGTCATTTCTGATCATATCCGGACTATTTTAAATAATTCGGAATCATCATCGAATATTTTGGTTTTGAATAAGTTGGGAAAAATTTAACAACGTGACATTAGGAGGAACAAGGCGACAGCTGTTTCGATTATACCTTGTAAATCTCTTCAAAGCCTTTCTCCCGGTAGTGGGATTTGAGCCCGCACTCCTACGATGGTTGAGTGTTACAAACGCATTCAGCCACGTCACGCCTTAGTTGTTGTAAGACTTATCCCAATTGCCTTGCTTGCGTATATGTACAGTACATACTTTGTATGTAATCATGTGTTAAAATTATGCTTTATGTTAGTCGCGGATAATATTTGGGTTATTTTTGGAGAAATTTCGGAGTTCTGTCGAGATCAATTCGTTTTTTTCGTGACTATATCGGCTTGCTTCCGTATAGTTTCATGATTTTTTCGGGACTGTTTCTGTGTAGTTTCTGGATCTTTTCCAGTCATAATTTCGAAATACTTTGAGACCATCATCGTATCATTTCGGGACTGCCTACGCTATCAATAAGAGAGTATTAAGAGATCACTTCACTTTCGGGTCTATCTCCATATAATTTTTCTTCTCTTTTGTTTTTGGATTATTCTCACTATATTTTGAGACCACTCCGGGTATATCTTCAAATCATTGTGGTATTTACCTGTTTGTTGTTACTTATTACAGGATATGAAGAGCTGACATTATGCACCATTTAGCACAGTTCTATAGAACTTTTTCATAATTTGCAAGTACAGTCCGAATCTTCCAGAAATGCTGATAACAAGTGGACCCTCCCTAAGCCAACTATATGCACGAAGGTGTGTGTGTGTGGGTAAACTTAATAGATATTTTCTTTATACGTGCAACAATGAAAGCATATTCTAAGGCGTCCAAGCAATTTTCTTTTGTTGGAATTTAAATTAGGGGTCTTATTTTCTTTTATTATGTAAAAATAACAGTTTGTATACACCAATAACAGTAATGACAGTTTTGCCAACAATAACGACAAACCCCTCATCAAGTCCTTGAGGCTAAGCTATATATTTACATATGAAAGTTGTTTAGAAAGCATTTTGGTATGCTTTGTGCGTGTATGTGTGCACAATACTTATGTAAGGATAAATTAATGTTTGGTTATTGCATAAAAGACAGTTTATATGTATGTACGTTTAGATATTGTTCATATGAATATAATGAGTACTTAGGTATGGGTTGGTTTATTTTCTTACTTTTGGTGTTTCGCTTTTTGTTTGCTATATCCTTAAATGTCTCTATTTTGTTGTCTTTTTCCTCAAGGCCGTTTGATATTATCATTTATATGAGTGTTCTTTGTTGAAAGCCTACTAATAGTTAATTATGAGTATTTTGGGTTTTATTGCTCCACGACTTCTTCACTTTGTTTGCTTCATTGTGTTACCTCATCGCACTAATTTACAAGCACACTTTTCCACTCTCTCACTTTTGGTTATATAACAAATCCTTTTGGTATTATTGCGTTTACTCTTGTTTGTAATTTGATTTCCTATAGCAGTTTAACTGTGCAAATATTACTTCATCTATGTATGAGTTTGATTGTAACACTGTTATAATAAATAAAGCGATTAAATTACAACCGACTTACTAATCTGACATTATTTGGTTGCTGAGCGTCGAAACGATATTACTTGAAGTTTGTGAATTTTTTTAATACTTTTAAAAGAATTTTCAGTGGTGTATATATTTTAAACAATACATATCATACTATTATTCTAATAACTTAAGGTGTTGGTTATTTGTTAAAGCTAGCCTGTATTTACAAACAGCAAAACAAAAAAAAAAAACTCTGTATTTGCAAGGATTAAGTTACAAGTAAAGGTGTTTAAGTTCGGGTGTAACCTAATTATATACTCAGCGTGAGCTTCAATTCTACATTTCATTTCAGATAAATTACTTTTCTAACATAACACAGTGCCACCGCCGTTATTCTCGCATTTCCTATTACAATAAAAACTTGATAAGTGAAATATCATTGATTCAAAACAATTGTTTGCTAAGTTATAGCTTATTATTATTATTCTAGTCTACGTCCCTTTAAACTTTTTACACGCCTTTTATTAGCTTGGCCTGTATGTAACGGAATCTTTGAGCTTAATTCACCGGTTTCTAGAAGTCTGATTAATTTGAAACTTTGCATACGTATCAAGGACCGATGACAATGCATTAATGTGCGTGGTTGTGTTGTACATAAGGTCCACCGGCATAGGATCAATTGCGTCTCATTACCGACTTGAATGCACATAGGTTTGATTGAAACTTTGCACACGTATCAAGGCTCACGATGACAAGGCAATAGTGATGGTGGTGGTGACATAAGGTTAACGACATAAGGTCAATTGAACTTGATGACACCCAGATGGCCATAGATTTGAAACCTTTGCACATAAGGCGAAAAATCGCTATTCCTGTTATTAATGAATAGATGTGGATGCATGGCACATCTACGAAAGAGCCGTACTGGAGCCTTTTTAACACGCGCTTTTATTAGCTTGGCCTGTATCTATGTAACGGTAATCTTTGAGCTAATTTTCACCGGTTTTCTAGAAGGGCGTGATTAATTTTGAAACTGTCATACGTATCAAGGACCGACGACATGCTGTGTTATGTGATGGTGACATACGTCGACGGCATAAGGTCCAGTGCCGTCATTACCACTTGAGTGGCCTAAGTTTGATGAAACTTGCACACAGTATCAGCGGCTCGATGGCAGTGTCATATTGTGATGTGTGGTGACATAAGGTCACGCCATAAGATCCAGTTGGCCTTCATTACCACTTTGTGAATGGCCATAAGTTTGATTGAAACCTTGCACACGTATCAAGCTCGATGACAAATGCACTCATGTGATGGTAGTGGTGACAGAAGAGTCACGCGGCTATAAGGGTCAATTGCTCTTATACACTTTGAATGGCTCATATCAGTTGATTAAAACTTTGCACTCACGTATCCAGGCTCGATGACGATGCATTAAATGTGATGGTACTTTGTGAGTGACATAAGGTCAACGCCATAAGGGCATTGGCCATTATTACCACTGTGGAATGGCCATAAGTTTGATGAAACTTTGCACACGTATCAAGTGCTCGATGGCAATGCAAAGTATGTGATAGGTGGGGTCACATAAGGTTAACGGACATAAAGTCAGTGACTTGTGACCACCCCAAATGGCATTGATTGAATCGTGGCACATAATGCACGACTCAGAAACGCATTCCTTTATTAATGCTTAGATGTGGAATTGCCATGCACATCTACGAAAGCTGCATACTCGAGCCCTTTTAACACGCTTTTATTAGCTTGGCCTGTATGCTATCTATGTATCTATGTATCCATGTATGATATGTAACGGAATCTGGAGTGGAGCCGAGAGACCCAGTAATGCAGAGCTCCGAACTCCGTTGCACCTTTTGAAGCATTTTAAGATAGGTACTTTTAGCTAGTGCAGGCCACCAGACCAAGGCACCATAAAGAAGAATCGGGCGCACAATTGCTGTGTAAATCCAGTAGGTCACTAGGGGAGATCCCAAGGAATCCTTGCAGGTGAAACAGCTCTGCTCTGCTCTGGATGCTACATGACTCCATATAGTCATCGGAATACTTCCCAAATACGACTTGATCGCTAAACGCTAAGAACGTACCCCAATTCTGGCGGTGTAAGATTGGTACTTTGTACCTCCTCGTGAAGAGAACAAGCTCGGTTTTATCCGGGTTGACTTCCAACCTGTGGCGGGTTGTACTCCTGGAGCAGCTCCAGGATGTCAGCTGGGTCCTTGGCGTCACTGAACCCAGGCTCTAGCCCTTGTCGTGAGGGGATATCACGCGCCTCCACTACCTTGAGGCGCGCGCCCGGATATACTCATATCATAGCGTGACGGCGGCCCTATAGAGGTTTACCGACCTGGCGTCGTCACAGGCAATTAGCTTGACATTGCCCTGGAACCACCCTGCATCGGTGTAAGATGGCGGTGGACCAGGGTTTCTTTCTTAACCTTAACGCCACCGTAGCGAGCGCGGCCTCGATCCACTTCCACTGTTGTTTCGGGATCCTGCATCTTCGCTGCTCTCGTCTATAATGCAATGATCTGCCGACCCTTGGAAATTTCGTCGAAAGACCGCGTCCATACCTCCCTGCGCTTGGCCCTTTCGGTGCCGTGGGGTTGGATTCATCCATGGACCGCTGGCGTTTCAGAGGTTTCATCACTCTCGACAAACTTTAAATACTTGACTAAAAATTAAAAATAAATAATAGTTTAAAACCAGTAAGGAAGGCTAAGTTCGGGTGTAAACCGAACATTTACATACTCAGTTGAGAGCTATGGAGACAAAATAAGGGAAAATCACCATGTAGGAAAATGACCTAGGGTAACCCTGTAATGTGGTTGTATGACATGTGTATCAATGGAAGGTATTAATGAGTATTTTAAAGAAGAGTAGGCCTAGTTCTATGGATGGACGCCATTTAGGGATATCGCCATAAAGGTGGACCAGGGCTGACTCTAGATGTGTTTGTACGATAGGGTATCAAATAAAGGTGATAATGAGTATTTTAAAAGGGATGGGCCTTTAGTTCTATAGGTGACGGCCTTTCTCGAGAATATCGCCATAAAGGTGGACCAGGGTGACTCTAGAATTGTTTGTACGATATGGGTATCAAACGAAAGCTGTTAATGAGTATTTTGAAAAGGAGTGGGCCTTAGTTCTATAGGTGGACGCCGTTCGAGATATCGCCATTAAGGTGGGCCACAGCGTGACTCGTAGAATGTATTTGTACGATACGGGTCTCAAACGAAAGGTGTACTGAGTCATTTAAAGGCAGTGGCTTTGGGTCTATAGGTGGACGCCTCTTCGAGATATCGCCGTTAAGTGGGCCAGCGACTCATTCGAATGCTGTGTACGATATGGGTAGCAAAGAGAGTTAAAGGTATGTAATGAGGGTTTTTAACAGCGAGTGGCCCTTATATGTATATGTGAAGGCGTTTGCGCGATATCAACCAAAATGTGGACCAGGGTGATCCAGAGATCATCTGCGGTACTGCTAATTTATTTATATATGCATACACGACAGTGTTCCTGCGAAGATTCCAAGGGCTTTTGATTTCCCCCTGCAGAACTTTTTCATTTTTCTTCTATGTAATATGGTAGGTGTCACACCATTTTACAAAGTTTTTCTTAAGTTATATTTTGCGTCAATAAAACAATCAAATTACCATGTTCCAACCATTTTTTCGTACTTGGTATAGAATTATGGCATTTTTTTTTTTCATTTTTCGTAATTTTCGATATCGAAAAAGTGGCGTGGTTATAGTCGGATTTCGGCCGTTTTTTGCTCCAAGTTATCGTGTTAACGGCGAGCATAAGAACAGACGGTGGACTGTGTATAAAAAACTGGCGTGGCTTCAACCGATTTCACCCATTTTCACAGAAAGGAGTTACCGTCATAGAGTCTATGCCCCTACCAAATTTCAGTAGGATTGGTAAATTTTTTGTTCGACTTATGGCATTAAAAGTATTCTAGACAAACTAAATTAAAATGGCGGAGCCATGCCCATTTTGAAATTTTCTTTATTTTTACATTTTTTTGCACTATATTATTTCTGGAGTTGAATGTTGACATAATTTACTTATATACTGTAAAGATATTAAATTTTTTGTTAAAATTTGAATTAAAAATTTTTTTTTTAAAGTGGGCGTGTTCTTCATCCGATTTGCTATTTTTATTTAGAACATATATAGTAATAGTAGTAACGTTCCTGCAAAATTTCATCGTGATATCTTCAACGACTGCCAAATTACAGCTTGCAAAACTTTTAAATTACCTTCTTTTAAAAGTGGGCGGTGCTTTACCCATCTTTGGCAATGAATTATCGCATTTTTTCGGTTTTCGAATTTTCGATATCGAAAAAGTGGCGTGGTTATAGTCCGATATCGTTCATTTTAAATAGCGATCTAAGATGAGTGCCCGGAACTACATACCAAATTTCATCAATACCTCAAAATTTACTCAAGTTATCGTGTGTTAACGGACAGACGGACGGACGAGGACATGGCTCAATCAAATTTTTTTCGATACTGATGATTTTGATATATGGAAGTCTATATCTATCTCGATCCTTTATACCTGCACAACCATCGTTATCGATCAAAGTTAATATACTCTGTGATCTCTGCTCAAATGAGTATAAAAACTAAAAAAATACGCTTTTATACCACCGAACTAAAAATAGAAAATAATTTTCAATTAAAAAAAGTTTATATAACAGTAGTTGAAGGTCAAACAATCGTTTATAGTTAATCACCTCAAATAAAATTATAATAAATTTAAGTTATTAACAGAATAATTTAATTCACAGTAAAAAGCGTGGGGTGCTTGATATTGAATGTTACAATCATTCTATTGGCAACTATCTGAGAGGAAATATATGAAATGTAGTCAAATGCACCCCAAGATTTTTACTCTGAATTAAATTATTCTGTTAATAACATACATTTTATTATAATTTATTTTGAGGTGATTAACTATAAATGATTGTTTGACCTCTACTACTGTTATATAAACTCTTTTTTAGTTCGGTTGCTATAAAAAGCGTTATCTGAGTTTTTTAAACATATTATTTATTGTGTATATAAGTGCCGTGAGTCTTTAATCTATCCGTACATTTTATATAGTTGTTGTTTAGTTTCACTTTGTTGTCTGTATGGAATCTTGCAAGTAAATGTGCATACACGTCCGGGTGTCCGCGATTGAGCTGATATTTGCACACCTGTATACACTCCGATGACTAATGCAGCTATTACTTGTAGAGTTCGATAATATAATCGATAACACAGTTATCGGTATTAGATTGTATTACTTTGGCATAAACAGCCTAAGTCCCATACAACCCGCCGGTAACTATCCGTGGATTGGATATTTGGTACGTCGTGAATCACGCGGCTCTATCGACGTGAGGGATGAGTCTCAACGCTTGCGAAAAGCGCGGGACACAACCTCTGTGTGTATTTCTGTGTATACACACATAGGCTGACTTTAAGGCTGTCTAACTCTGTACTCTTTTCTGTATTTGATTTTGCTTTTGGAAGAGATTACTATGAACATCTCGTCTGAAAAATATTGGCATAACAGCTTACGTTACAATCAAGAATGAAAGATCTTGGGAATATGAGCAGATCGCAGTGGCTATTTCGCGCGTCCGATAAATGAAAATAATTGACCAATATGCGGATCCATCGTAGATAATTAGCGATGCCCAATCCATCAAGTAGATCAGCACTAGCAATACGACTGGATTATTTGGCGGGCTCAAACACACACATATAATGCGCACTAAATCTAAAATATACAAATAGCACCATAAGTAATTTACACGCCAAAGCCATTAGATAATTACACGAGGTCATCAATGCTGTTCTCTGATCAAAATCTGAATACAGCGCTACCGTCAACAGTACTCAGTGTCATCATTTGCCGCAGTAGCGCCAATACCACCAAACGCGTGCATGACACACGAAAAGTCGTTTCACGAAATAGCGCAAGTCACAAATGTACTGCGACGCATCATCTAAGTAGACGTCAATAAATTCGCTTGGAGTCATTTCGTTGCAATGAGCTACCATTGATCTGGCACCGCATGGCGCTGGCGCCATGCAAATTACATCACTAAAATGGCGCGTATGCCAGGCTCATGACTTGTGTACTCCAGATGGTGAAACAGAACACTTAAATAGGATGGCAACCTGGCAAACAACAGCCGTGCATTTTCAAAGTGTAAAAATTCTGTGAGACCACGGACGCTACGCGATAGGCTCTTATCGGTAAGTGTGCATACTTTTGCTGCGCACTGATTTGTTTTACAGATTTTTGGCGACGATGGATAATTTTAGCGAACGAAAGTTGGTGATATATAGCCGTGTTTTTTGTATACACGCGTATGGTTTACGTTTGCGTCTCGTGAAAAAACGCCTATCTCGCTGACATAATGCTAGGAGACCCTGCTCGCGGCACAGTGGTTAAACACTAGCCACAGCTACAGACGTGCTGTACCGAAAAGCTGGGACACTACCCTCTGTTGTATGCCTGTTATACATATAGATAAATAAGTGCGATGAATTGTGGACACACATAGAATACATAGAATAGTGTAGGGGGTGACAACACATAGTTTCGTACATCTGCGTATAATGCGTATGGAATTATTAGTACACATTTTATGCGCAGCAACTTTAGAGGTGTATCTTAAGTTTGGCGCTAGCAGTCCATATAAATTATAGCGTATAGACGTTACGTGTAAAAAAAATACGGCTATTATTTTAAACGATTTAACACACAGAGCAGAGATCTGCAATGAGTACTGAAACTGAACGCCACATAGGCCAAGTCACACTTAAAATATGATTTTAGTTAGTTAACACTGTTTGACACATTTATATGTGCTCTCTGTCAAAAGCCGAGTTAGGTCTTTAGCAGGTATTCGATGAAGAACTGACTGTTCAAGTGACTTCGAAGAACCTCTAATGTTGATGCATTAAAGAAATGGATTAGAATGAGAACGTACAAATAACTAAGTAAAGTTTACGTAACTAATTAAACATATTTTACTCTACTAAAATTACACATATTTATTAAATTAAGAAAAGGCTTTTCTAAGACAAGCTTCTATTACTTGTAATAAAACGAACTAGAAAAGTAAAATAAAATTTAAGCAAAAAAAACTTTTTAAAAATAGCTTTTATTATTTTGGTAATAAATTAACTTTAAAAAGTAAACAATAAATTGACCTAAGAATATAAACACTTTATAAGTTATTGTAAGCTTAAATATTAGGCTTTTTCGTCTGCGACAAAAAATTCTATATCGTACATAATCATATATTTTAACATTAAAACTTCACACCGAAATTATTAAATTTGACAGTTATATCACAGCTAAGTGGTCTATAGAAAGCGTGTTACATTGCGATAGCAAGGAAATGGGCTCTAGATGTCGTAATTATACCGTCAAAATTTAACGTTTTATTAGAACGAGATTTGGGCACTGCGATATAAACTGTAAACATTTCAATAATTAGGGTAAAGTTTTAATGTTAAAACACATATATTAATTATGTACAATAGTAGATTTTTTGTCGCAGACGAAAAAGACAGTAATATCGTTTAAGTTACAATGAACTACTAAAGTGTATATTTCTCTCGAGTCAATTACTGTTTATTTTTATAATTTTAGTACCAAACATAATAAAAGACTTATTTTTAAAAAAGTTTTTTTCTGTATTTTATTACTAGAATATTGTGTAGCTATAAGACAATATGATGAACACAATTTCGTTACGATCCGTTGAGGTTTGGTCGAGTTATGGCTACCGGAAGAATCATAGAAAATTGCTTATCAGAAAGAGGGCGCGTGCACTGCCCATTTGCTAATTGAAGTGATTCGTATTTCTTGTATAAATCCACTGGGGAAATGAAATACCATCTGATACAAAGCTCTTTATTGCAAGATATAGCTGTCTTTATATAGTCCACGACCCTTTTAAAAATCTTTTATATAAAGTGGGCGTAGTCACATTAACCGTATTCGTAAATTTTGTTCAAAGCTTCCTCTATGTAGGCAAATCGTCTCTGCCGAAGTTTGTTACGATCGATTTACGGACGTGTTGACTTACGATTAGTAATTTAGTTGTAAAATTCGCATATCACAAGTGGGCGGTGCCACGCCCGTTTAAAAAAATGTTTTCAAATTTTTATGCAAGAGTCTCAATATCAGTCTACATGTCAAATTCCAACATTATAGGTGTATTATTTACTAAATAATCAGGTTTATTTGTTTTCCAAAATGTTATATATATATAAAGTGGGCGTGGTTATCATCCGATTTCGCTCATTTTCAATAACAATCTATTCTGGGTCCAGATAAGCTCGTGTACCAAATTTGGTGAAGATATCTCAATTATTTACTCAAGTATCGTGTTAACGGACGAGACGGTCGGACGGGACGGCCATGGCTCATCAAATTTTTTTCGATACTGATGATTTTGATATATGGAAGTCTATATCTATCTCGATTCCTTTATACCTGTACAACCAACCGTTATCCAATCAAAGTTACTATACTCTGTGTGCAAAGCACGCTCGTATAAAAAATAGGTAACGACATTAAACATAAATTTCTATGAATTTGTCACCAATGTCGAAATAAGCGAAAATTCGAGAAAATTGAAAGTTTCGAACTGATTTCAGCCGATATAAAAAATAAATGTAAGCGCGATAACCTACGAAGAGATTTTAGGCCGAGCTTCTCTTCCAATTTGCGTCGTTGCTCCTCTTGATTTTCCCTACAAATTGCCGGACGGGACCTACATGTTTTATGCCGACTACAAACGGCATCTGCAAGGCAGATGAGTTTTCACTGAGAGCTTTTCATGGCAGAAATACACTCGCTTGCCAAACACTGCCGAGGGGCGACCCGCTTAGAAAAATTTTTTCTTGTAATTGAAAAACTTTTCTAAAGTTTCGATGTTGCTTTTGCCCGGGGTGTGAACCCAGTGCATACGGTGATGGTAGGCGGAGCACGCTACCATCACACCACGGTGGCCGCCGATAAATAAAAGAAAAAATCTAAAGTTATTCATGTTTCCCACGCGTCTCGGTGTTTCTTTCTCGATACAAATATGTACGAGTACATGTAACATAGTCTCGCAATTTAAGGAGCAGCCTCTTCGGAGGTTATCGCGCCTTAAATTTTTTTTACATATTTGTATATACCAAATATTGGATATGCCCTTCCAATAATTACGCAGATAGAGCGGATTAATTTTTCTGATTGACATATCACTCTCACTCCTACTATAACTCGCACTCCCTCTACCTCTCCCAAGTAAATATTATATTATTATATGCAATTTATATACCAAATATTGGTTAACCCCTCTAAATAATTATGAATATGTTCATACATATATCGAAACTAAAGTTTTGTTTCACTACTACTCCACTATCATTCCCATTTAAACTTTCACTCATATTTCAACTCCTTTTACTTCTCCTACCCAAATGACCTATGGAATATATATACCAAACATTTAGTACCCCTTCAAATAGTTTCGGAGATGTAGCAAATTAAGATTTTTTCACTGCCACCCACTCTCACTCCGACTTCTACTCCCTCTACCTATTTCACCTAAATTGCCAAAAATACTGAATCTATATATGTATGACTAAAATAATTATGGAGATATAGTAAATTAAAATGTTTGAGGAAATAAAAAAGAAGGAGGGGAGAGGAAAAGAAAAATTAGAAGTGAAAACTGAAGCCGTAAGAGAAATCGGGCGGCGTGTTGTCGATTTAATATCAAAGTCAGGGCTGTTCAAAAGTTTTTAGATTGAAGTGAAAATCAAATACATATCACCAACAAAACTATATGTACACTGAAACTTTTTAAACTGATATTTAGAATGTTTAAAAAATTCTGATAGTCTCCTTAAAGAATAATTTTGAGAAGATTTTGTCTCAGTGCTACAATATTTTTGAAAAATTTTTTGTTGTCAATTTGTTAGTTATTGATATTAGAGGAAAATTGTAGAGATTACAAACAGCGATGGTTACTAGGACATGTTTCTGAATTTCACTTCTTCATCAGCTAGCTTTTCGGGAGATGAGCATTGAACTCGAATCTCCAACATTTACATGCTACAGATGCCTTTAGCTACTCAGCATATGAATGTCTCCGTAATGGTCTCTAAGATGAAGAAGTGAAATTCAGAAATAGGTCCCAGTAACCCATCGTCGTTTGTAATCTTACAATTTTTCTCTAATATCAATAACAAAAACATTGTAAAAGCAATATCAGCAAAGCTCGCTAATTAAATACATATGATCATTTTGTTAGTGTAAGTTTTAATATTATACGCAAAGTACCTTGGTTTCATATGGAAGTGGTTTTTCCTTTGCATTTCATATGAAATTCAGCCACTCATATGAATCGAATTTATATTTAGGTTATATGGGAGTGCTATGAAATTTTTGTTTTGTATATTCAAAATGTGAATTTGTATCTGGGCATTTTTTCAGGGCAAAACAAACACAAAGTTCTCTAAGTGTATAACTAGTTTTACATGACATGTAATGACCGATTTTGAATGGCGAGTTCTCGGCTTGTTATCGATTTATCGTCGAAGACAATGGGTTTATATTTTACCAAAATTTTGAACGTATGAAATAAAATATTCTTGAAGTTTGTTGTGATTATTTTCTATTGCTCTTGATGTAGCCAAAAAGCGGCTATTTTTTCAGCAGTACTTTTATCTTTTACCTTTATATTTAAACATTTAAATTACTTACTCTCATCAGCACCATACAAACACAAAAACTATTTACATACCTAGATATATATCATTAAGCTGGTTGATTTGCATGGACGAAGTTAACCCATATCGCGCCATCGATTTTCGATAGGTTTTAACTCTCAGTACAAAAAGTTCCACTAAGCATACCCAAAAAATAATTTTCGAGCCTGCAAAATTTGAGTTTTTGACTTTTTTTCTTGATTTGAGGTTTTCTTCATGACCTACTTAAAAAATTTTCATTTGATTTAAAATTTCATGTATACCCTGTCCGACTCAAAATTGTCCGCTAAAACTTTGGCGATAACAGTTTTTTGAATATATATATATCTTTTGGGTTTTGAGGAGTGTTTTTGTGAAAAAATTTATTTTTTCGCCATTTTTTTAAGGGTTTTCTTCAGAAACGTGCAAAAGTGTTGCCGATGAAAACGAATTTGTCTCATAGTTCCTATCCGACTTAAAATTATGCGATAAAACATTGGCATTAACAGTTAAACAAATGGTTTTTGGGACTTGTTCTGGTCGAAATCGATTTTTTTCATTTCAAGGCTCCAAATCATTCTTATTATATGTTTACGTTAGACCCACATAAGTATACCAAAATGATCAGGGGACGAGCTAAGTTGATTTAGCCATGTCCGTCTGTCCGCTCCGTCCGTCTGTCCGTTTGTTTGAACGCAAACTAGTCCCTCAATTTTGAGATTTTTTGATGAAATTTGGTAAGCAGGCATATTTTGATGGGGGATTTGACATTTGTCGGAATTGACCGGATCGACCCTATAGCATATACTCTCCCATACAATCGATTGTTCAATAAGAGGGGTTTCGCCATTACTGCCCATTTTAACAGCTTAGAGCAACATCAAATTTACCACAAGCTAAGTATTGGGCATGGATTGTGTCTGAATAAAAATCCATCAAGATCGGACTAAAAATCTCGATTTCGACACAAAACGATGAAAATCCTGCTACTGAACAGTCGGTTGTATGGGATATATATATAAATATGTCTATACCTATATATGGAAATTAGAAATCAAATGAAATTTTTGTAAGTAGGTCATGAAAAAACACTCAAAAATCAAGAAAAAAAAGTCAAAAAACTCAAATTTTGCAGAGCTCGAAAATAATTTTTTGGGTATGCTTAGTGGAACCTTTTTCCTGAGCGCAAACACCAGTGCGAATAGATCGACCCAGCTTAATATATATGTATATTTATTTAGGCATAAAACTTCATGTACTTCTGGAGTGTCTGGCAAGCATTCACCAATAATCACTCAGTCACTTGTCTTGCTAGCAGGGGAAATTTATTTTTATATGCACTTTGTATGTGAGTAGCTATATTGGGTTCTCGTGCTGTCGCATTTACATACACTCACATTATAGTCGCAAAGATATTTAATTTTACTTTATTGCCAAATATAAAAATCACTGGAAAATTTTTCTACACGTTTTTATTCCTTTTTTTGTGTACGTATGTGTTTGCGAAGCTTTTTTAAAGTGCTGCTAAGTGCATTTTGAAACGTGTTTCAAATAATTTGTATGCTTGTGTTAGATATAGGTGAAATTTTAACTAAATTAGCACTAACTATAAATAAAAAATTTTTTTTCAATTTTACCAACATTTATTTCTCTTGAACTTCTAGAAGTTTTGAAAAAAGCGACACATTGGCTTGATTTGCTTTTCCGTTGATCATCTTTGCTGCGCGCGCGATTTACATATTGAGTATTTAAAGGAAATCGTATTAATTTTCTTTTCCATAATGATTGTTATTTTATTGCCTCGCAATAAGTCCAGCATCGACTCACGTTCTAGGCCTTTGCCTTAGTTTTTCTTTTTTTTCAAATCATCTGTCACTTCAAATATTCAAACTTTTACACTCAGAAATCAATTTCGTATGCGCCTTGCCAGCGTTAATTAAAATTTATAAAATTTATTTAATACACCTCATATATATGTATCTATAACTAAATTTTGTATCTGCAAAAATTTTGCTGTTGAATCTAATTCGATTTTTCCTGCATTCTATTAAATATTTCTGTCGTTGCTACCGTTTCAAATTCACATGCAATCTAAAAATACCCGATTATCAAAATCGTCCGCAGCTATGCACGCAACGCATTCACAATTTGTGTGTGGATATATGATGGCGCATCAAAAAATAACGCTGCGCCGCATGCCATCACAATGATATTCTTACAACGCGCTCCCAATATAACTAAATACACAATTTGAGCGAATATGAGCGCAAACACACGATATGTATGAGTAAAATTCATATGATGTGATGAGTGTAGCGCGCCGCCCGCTACTGCTGATGACGGACGGTGACGATAGATACCGCTTAGCGATGAGTAAACTAACATAAAATACAAAGTATGTGTATAAATATAAAATGTTTTTTTATAACAAAAATATAATATTGGCAGGGAGGTGTGTTGCTATTAGTATTTTATGCTTTTATTGGTGGTGCGCGCACACACCGCTTTTAATACATTCGCACTTAGCACTCGCGCGTTTTCAAAAATGCGTCTATTTGCTGCGCGCTACCGTGACATACTGAATGCGCTTGGTAGGCCCGCTATATTACCTTGTGTGTTGGCTTCGCGCGCAAGCGCTGCTTCACTAACGAGAGCGCGCGCGCTCTAGTTTTAAGAACAATTTTTGTGTTTTGAAAATAGTTAACGCTCTGAAGTGCTGCCAGATTATAAATTTTAACTGAACGCGATAAAATTTCTTCGATCAATATCAAAAGCGCGCACTATGTCGTAGATAGCTGCTGGCGCGCAAGATTTTTCTCACTCACCCGTATAAGCAAATACAACTTAACGCGGCGCAATATCAACGATGACTGAATGACCAGTAATTAAGTAAGCGCTTGAAATGCTGTCAAGCGGGGCCAACGAAGCTCAGCTCGTTTAAGCTGTTCAAAAAAATAAGCGAGGCGTTTTGACTTTGACTTGAGTGTAGTCGCGCTGCTGTTGGTGGCATTCGAAAGCAGCCCACTCGCGTGATAAGCGTGGGTGTTATATATGGTTTTGATCTTTCAAAGTAAGCGCGCAAGCGTGAGCGCTGCTAAAAAATATGAAAGAAAATAAAGTGTAAAACCAAATACAACAAAAAAAGAAAACACATAAGACAAAGAAACAAAAACAACAAAACAAAAGGTACTGCGCGCTGTTTGAAACATGCTTAGAGCTTAGCGCTGGCGTGTTAGAGTGCAATCGCTATGCACTGGTTTCCATGAATGAAATTATTTGCGTATGCTTCTTATACCGGCGCCGCGTCGCGTGCAGCGCTATTGCAGGTGAACTAATATGTGAGTATGTAAGTATATATTTTCTCAGTTTTCTTTATATTATAACACTACGCAGATCGCCTGCAGTCATGGCGCAACGATACAAGGTGGCAGCATGGGACAGCTGATTTTAAAGCTTTTTTTATTTGATTTGATACATCAAAATGACGGCGCAGCGCGATTTTGACATTTGTCCATCGAATTTACAAAACAAAGTACATAAAATTTTTATTTATGTTTGTAGGTATGTCACCATGCTGCCACCTTGTATCGTTCCGCTATGCCTGCAGTGTTTCGCTGTCATCATACACTTTAGATACTGACAGCGGGCAGCCAAGCGCATGAATTCGTCAGACGTCAACTACAAAAAGAAATAAAGTTAGCAGTTGACGATAAATAAATAAGGCAACAATAAATACTTTTTTTCATATGAAGTGTGCTAAAGCCAATCAAAACCAGTTGAACCATAAACACACGCGTCACAACCAACCATCGCACATCACAAGCATCGTCATCATCATCGCTATCAATAAACTTCTAACTCGTTTTATCACTGAAACCAGAAGCTTTGAAGGCAGTCCAGTGTTCGCTCACTACTACTGGTATTAAAATATAAAATGTGTATTTTTAAAAAGAAGATTTATTATGTAGAATATTTATGAGTTCCTAGCAATTGTTGGCAAGAGTAACTCGTCTGGGTGTGACCCTCTCAGGAGCGACTCTCAGAATTTCGAAATTTTAGAAAATTACATGAATGGCAATGATCGCAGAAGCCGATTACTGTATCAAGGACGGCAAGTATTTCGTTTGGTCCTCGTTCACCGCAAGATCATCTCTTTTGCCTCTCTATCCAGGCTAGAGAAAGCTGAACTTATGGCGCTCTTGTTAGAGTAATGCTATGCTAGTCGCCATCATTGTTATTTTACGAATTTGCTCCGGTATTTCACCTGCAGTCATTCCCCAACATTATGAATTAATTGGATTAACCAGTATCTGAAGCGCCTCTCAGTCGTGCCGTTAGGTCTCACGTCACTTTCATATAACTAGGCGTCGCTCTTTCACGTTCTTAAGCGCGTTGCCGGCTCTGTAGATAGCCTTGTTTTTTAGACGGCGCGACAATCCTTGCCGTACCTTTTTATTTTCAGTCTTGCTGGAACATTATAGGAGCCACTGCGTAGGTAAGTAGTGAATGAGCAACGTACTCCCACTGCTGCGGTTTGATAGCCAATTGAAGATTGCTCTCCTCAGAGCAGGTGTGAGAACCGATTGGGTTTGGTTGGTTGGTTTCTGTGCTGCCCGGCTATGGGCCGGGCACAAGTAGTGCTCTAGGCACATTTTGATGCTCTTTCTCCTGAAACCATTTATATTTTTAGGCTTATGTATCCTGCATATATTTTACTCAAACCACTTGCTTAAAACAATATACCTACTGATGTCCTTGATGCGGCAGTATGACACCGCCCTTAAGTTCGGCAACACATAATTGCCTAGAGTTCGGGAACGAAAATTCACGAGGGCTGGGTACTCGCAAAGGAAGTGATAACGTTTCCTCGGCACCCTTCTGTATACAGCTCCTACCCCTCTCATTGTAGGGGATACCCCATTCTACCCGCGGTGTGCCAAATGGCCAGTGCCCTGTAACAGCGAACAGCATTTCCAAAGCAGATGCATTTTCGTTGAAAGCTTTTCATAACAGAAATACACTCGGAGTGTTTGGCAAGCTACAGATGGGTTTAACCCGGTTAGCAAAATTCGTTTCCAAATGAAGAAACCTTCAACCTTAGGTGGGGCATGCGAGCACGCTACGGAAAAAACCAACAGCTTGGCCTTAATTGCGCTTCGGTCCATATGGTCCCTGCCCAGTCCATCCCAACCTCCTATATGGCATGCGGCAGCTGTACCTCGGGCTTTTCAAATACCTGCACTCAAAGCGTACTCTTAAAGTACAGCAAATACTTTCCGTCGTCATTAGAAACATGAGATCTCATTCGTAGGCTAGTTTTTCATTGGCAGTGTTCCTAAGTAGCGGGCTCCAAGTCCAAAGCACAATCTAGTCTAGTAAAAACGGTACGGCTAATACTTCTTTGGTACAGTTATTTTTACGGTAACGTTTGGGGACTATAGTACGAATTACTCTTAGGATACCAGTTATTATCACGTTAAGTGGATTGTAACGGTTGCGATTGAGGTTAAGATTGTTGTTATGGTGACGAATATCTTGACGACAGCGCCGATGATTTAAACTTAAAACACTGTATATAATAATAGCTTTGATTAAGGTTATGTCATGGTTGGTTAAGACTTTGGTTAAAGCTTATTGTTAATGATTATGCTTACGGTTATGGTTCATGATTATGGTTTTGATTTTCGTTATGGTTATGGTTATGGGTATGGTTTTGTGGTATGGTTTCTTTTATGGCTATGGTTATGGTTAAGGTAATGATGACGGTTGTGGTTATGGTTATATTTTAGGTAAGGGTTGATGACGATTATGGTTTTGTTTTGGTTAAGGTTATGGTGACGGTTATGTTCTAGTAAAGCTTAAGGTTATGGTGACGGTTATGTTTCTAGTAACGCTTAAGGTTATGAACATAATAATGGTTGTCATAACCTTGGTGATTCGACGGGCGAATAGTTTTTTGTTATATATTATTTGTTATTAAGTGGACTGCATATTATTTTTATTTAGAGAAGGTCGCTATGCGCCTGTTACACCTCGTATTTATTCATTGGGGGCGAGCACTGGGGGCTCCAGTATTGGCTGCGGGTTGAGCCACCTGAAAACCCCCCCTTTGGGATAAAACTTAAACTATGTCTTTAGAATATTTCAATAATCAGTGAGAATTACAAGCACACTCAATGGACTAATGAATCAACGAACGAAAAATGTCATAGTTAAGTCACTGTAACAATGGTGTAGTTACGGTTATGTTATGTTTGGTTAAGATAAAGGTTATAGCTTACTGGTAATATGTATACGCGTTATGGATATGACTTCGATCTACTAAAAAAAATACACCTACGCGAACTGGGATTCGCGAAATTTCTTTTGTTACGCAGTACTACAGAGCCATGAGGAAAAGTGACAAGTAAATTATGATGGCTGGTAGGTAAAGTGTGCACAACATTGTAGCAACTGATACATTCTTAAGCTTATTAGCTTAAATTACCTATAGTAGTAGTATCCTGCATCAATTGCGATCGATTTGAAAGCGGAAATGGTCAATCTTAAATATGGAAACACAAGTAAAAGACTAGGGACTGTCTTCGTGCTGTGCCGAAGGACTGTCATATCTTCTCATGAATGGGCGCTGTACAGATAATCTTGTCGGCGTTCGTAATCTCCAAATACTCGATGTATAAACTAAGGACATATATAGTGAAGACGAGTGTACCTACCAATAAACGATTTTAAGATAAATATAAAATAAAAAATGGCAAAAACCCCCTTATCTGAACGCGATCGGTTGTATGAGAGAGTATATTATAGTATAGATCTAGCTCCGATCGAAATGATTTTACAGGAAATCATTTATATTAGAATAATATCACCAAGTTTACGTTTTATATTGGAAATTAAGGGAGAATGCCAAAAACTTTTTATCGAAACGGTTGTATGGATATATATTATATAGCTCCGACAAAGATTTTCAGAAATCTCTATGATATAGAAAAAAACCCGAGTTTCAGTTATATTCTAAATAGGAAATGCTATCTGAAGATCGGTTGTAGGATATATTATATATAGCCCGATCAAAATATTTTTCATGAAATCTTCTAGTTGGATATATTTACGAATAAATATCACAAGTTTAACCGTTAGTTTATATGTGTGGAAATGTTAAGTGAGAGAATTGCCAGAGAAAACCTGTCTATCTGAACGATCGTTGTATGGGATATCATCCTATATATAGCTCGAGTGCAAGCGCTGATTTTCAGAAATCTTCTGTGATATTAGACGATATATATCCGAGTTTCACGTTGATACTTCTAATTGCGACAGAACTGACAATCGTCTTATCTGAACGATCGGTTGTTATGGAGATATATGTTCTACTGGTCCGATCCTACTGATCCGACAATGTTTCAATAGTATACAAAGAAATACATCCTTGTGCCAAACTTTCATTGAGATGACTCTCAAATTGAGTGGACTAGTCTGCGCTCAAACACACAGTGTCGACGGACAGACGGACGACAGACGACACAATGGCTAGATCAACTCAGTGTCGTGCGCCCTGGTCAATTCGGTATACTGTAATGGTGAGGCTATCTTCTATATTTCTCAACGCTACAACATCGGACCAAAGTTAATATATCATTTCATGTTCATGAGCAAGGTTAAATGAAATAATTAGCAGGCAGTGCAATTACATGCCACGGCTACATAGCATAATGACCACATTATAACATTATCACATTACGTCAATTATTTTGAAATCATCCCACATAACACATTAGTACTCATATGAAATTTTGAGCTCGTACAATTCTTTTTGTTTTAACATTACGAAATGATGTCTAAATGAATGACACAATATTTATTATTACATAAACAGATGTCATATTTACCTACACCTCCGATGAAACTACTATAAATACAAATGTACGTGTGTATCGAAGCACTTTCGTGCTTGTTTTGGTTGTTAAACAGAACTAGTTTTTGTGTTTTATTCTGTATACTAAGTTGAGCAGAGCTCACAGAGTATCTAACTTTGATTGGCATAATCGGTGGGGTACAGTATAAGGAATCGAGAGATAGATATCCGACTTCAGTATATCAAAGATCATCAGGACCGAAAAAAAATTCGACTGAGCCATGGCCGTCAGTCGCAGTCTCGTCCTTAACACGATAACTGAGTGAAATTTTGAGGCTCTTGAGTGAAATTTGTGTATGTAGGTTCATGGGCATCATCTCAGATCGCCATAAAATGAAACGATATCGGCATATCAACCACGCCACTTCTTTCGATATCGATAAATTCGAAAAATCGAAAAAGTCCGAGAATTCATACAAACACGACTAAGCGATGAAGCTGTGTAGGTGGGTTGAACTCTAGTGACGCAGAATAAGAAAAACTAGTAAAATTTGTGGGACCATGCGCGTGGCACCGCCCACTCTTAAAAGAAGGTAATTAGTAAGTTTTGCAGCTGTATTCGGCAGTCGCTGAAGATACCATGAGTGAAGATTGGCAGCAACGTTGTACTCTTATTACCTATATGATGCTGTAAAACATTAGCAAAATAGGAGAAACTGACCACGACCACTACATATGTAAGTCAAATTTAAAAGCAAAGTTAAATCTTTACAGTATATAAGTAAATTATGTCTAACATTCGACTCCGTAATGATATGTGCAACCAAATACCAACATAAAAAGAAAACTTCAAAATGGGCGATGCGCTCCGCCTTTCATGTAATTGTGTAGGAACCTAATGCCATAAGTCGAAAAAAATTTACCAATCCTGGCAATTTTGCAGAGCTTAGTTCTAGGCGAGAACACTGTTTTCTGTGAAAAGGGAGAAATCGGTTGAAGCCAAACGCCCAGTTTTTTACACAGTCGGTCCGTTCTGTCCTTCAGCTCGGCGTTAACACGATAACTGAGCAAAAAATCGATATATCTTTAATAAAACTCAATGTTCACGTACTTATCTTATTCCCTTGTATGGTGTAAAAGAGG
>JARSSU010024663.1:0-26020 GCA_029619165.1 Eurosta solidaginis
TGGGAATAGTGTACATACCTACTTACTTTTTAAAGGACAGGTATTTAATATAAATATACACAGGCAAGACATGTATATAAGTGCTATATACTTACACTAGGGTGGTCCCTCTAAATATATAAACACATTTTTTATCCTCACATCTATGTCTGTACAAACTAAATTCATAATGGCGAAATGACACCAACCGAGGTACGGCATCGAAAAAAGTTCTGCACAAATTAAAGGAAACACCATTTGTAATCTGAATCAAACTGCGGAACACGCCGGGTAGCCAGAGAGCACGCTGGCGTGAGCTGAGCTCCCACAAATTTGTCGAGCTCCACCCTACACATTTTATGAAATATTTCTTGAAATTTGCCGACTAGAATCGATGTGAAAAAAATATTATTATAGTACTTACAGGTATTCAACCTTATTCGGATCAACCTATAGGTAGTATTTTTGTACAACAACTGCAAACGATGCCATACCATCATACAAACGTATTTAAGGAGCAACACTGTCAGGTATGCAAAAAATCACGACATGACCACGTACTACGTGGTGAATTGATACACACCTTATACCTGTGTTGTGTTTGTTGTTTTGCGCGTTCACAAGAAATCAGCTGTTACTTGCGCTACTAGTAAGGATATACGAATGTCGTACGCTATTTATACAATGTATATGTGCAATGTATACTAGATATTGTGAACTACGCGATATTTTTACTCACACAAAAAGGACGGAATCATGACTACATAAACGTAGCAAATATGAGTAAACGTTAATAGCAAATCAATTGATCAGCTAACACAAGCAACCAAAATTGGATTATTGTTTTCGGTTAGAGTATGAGTTGATGGAATTTCAAATACGAATGCATTTCGATTTCTTAACATGAAAGTGTATTGGCAATGATTTGAAGATTGCCCATGGTCGATGGATTTGATAATTTCCAGGACCACGTGGCTCAAATGCGTCTAATGCTGACCAGCGAATAAATAATCAGATGTGTGACACTAATAGTGCGAGCAACTGGAAATCAAAATATAGAGATCGAACACTCTCAAGTCTACAGCAACAATAATATACAATCATCGTCGTCTACGTCAACAATGGCCAACATTTCATATCTTTGACCGTGAGTGGCTTTCACGTAATCGCGTAAGCTTAATATATCATTCGCGAGATGTGCTATCAATATTGTTTCTTTTTATTTAAGACATGCAACATCAGCGAACTAATGTCATTCCTCCGATATTTCCACCAACGATCAACACAGCTATGAGCATCGCTTAGAAGAATACAATTTCCAAAACATCGGATGGCAGATCATTCCAATTCTAAATGGTTGAATGCATATCAATGGCGGATATTCCAAGCAAAAAGATGCTGCATACTGTTTCTGCGTCTCGTCAGGTTGCCTATTACGAATTCTAAGTGATGTTTTTGTACTTACGGATATAAACTTTGGTCGAAAGCACTCGCAAAGGACAGGTTTCAAAAGCATGAGACGCAGCAACACACATCTGGATGCTATACTTCGCTTGGGAAGCTGCATTCGCAAAGATTGAAAAAATCAAGAAAATATCAAGCCTTGCTTATGATACTATGTGCTTGAAAAGAGACGGTACTATTGTTAAGGAATTGTGTCAACGGTTTTAAATTTTGGCAGAACGAGCTGCACTACCGTGGTAATTGAGCATCGACGAGAATGTAGAAGCGATTGGGGACTATTCACAACAGTTTCTTCCAACACATGCTCGAAAAGAGGATCACTTGCGAAAGTAGTCATGGAATCTATGCCAAAAATGCCATCTATACATCGCCTCAGATACAAAATGAAAATTATCAACATATGCAAATTGGTCTTCGTGAATAATTGTCATTGAGCTAAATGAATCTTCATAGTGTCACACTAATGGGCAGATGCGTTCAACAGTATAGAATGGTGAAACTGGAACGGCAGCTACTTTTCGATTGCATTAGATGCACTTGATTGATGGAAACCAACCGAACACTACTTTCTTTCGACAAAGCTGATGATATCACAGCCAAAGGATTACTGCCAACTGATCATCGACCGCTTGCAAGAGCTGCAGTGGATGTAAAAAAGAGTTTTGAGCCAGTGTGTTTTGATGTTGAGCGGTTGCAGAGCTTTGATGACAGATATAGTTTTGATCGCAAAATACATATGTACATTGAATTAATCATCGCCTTCATCTGGTCGTTGCGAAATCGTGAAAAATACTTCTGAATCGACTTTTCTTTGATCAAGTCAAACAACTTCGCAATTTTTCAGTCGCTTCAAAGTGTCAAAAATGTATGTGAAGGAGCAAAAAATCCTCTGCTTATTGAGCAACGTTGGTGCAGACCTTATAGAGCAATACTTGCAATCAAAAATAACGTTCGAGAGCTACTCAATTCGTTGATAAAAATAAGGATGGCAGCGGGCTATGATCTTAGTTGAGCAGACGGTATGCTTTAGCTGTTGGTGCGTGGTGATTCATGGTGAAGAGGAAAAATTCATATTTTGCTTGAATTCTATTAGACATATTGTAGGAATAATGAACCAGCAACAAAATTTTGCAAGCACGTGATGTGGTTCCGCGAAGCAATGGCCTGTAATTAGGCCGTGAAGAAAAAGTAACGCGTTACGAACTGATGAATCTTTTCGCGAATTTCTAGCTCAGCTAAAAAAAACTTGATGACGTGCATATGCGCCGGTTCCGGGACGTTAAGAATCGACATCGACCTATCTACTAAGCGAGTCCGTTGTATCTCTACTACTGGCAGTGAGCGTGATATGATAAACAGTCTCTTCATTAAAGCGCATTATTTCGAAATAATTGACATCGATTATTTGGACATGAATGAATTGCTTCGAAAACAATACTGATATCTGATTGCCAGTCGAAGTCTGCAAACAACTTTGTTGGATGATAAATTTACGACTTACAGCGCTTTAAAATCATGGTCTGACATTCAATAATATTGGCATCACGAGAAGAGTTTTCTGTGTGTCAAACTTTTATCTCAGTAATGAGAAAAATACACCTGAATCGAATGACGCAAAGTATGTCTTCAAATATTGTTTCCGTCAAAAGTGCATTTCCAACAACGGATTGCCATATTTTGAGCCATCGAGAAATTGGCGAAGTACATCAATCAACGAATCATCATTTCGGCGCTCTTCAAGAAATAGATGCGATTCGGGCGTTCAACAACAATGACCGATCCAACGGCAACGAGATCTTTCATTTCTTGCTTTTGAATAAGAGAGTGAATCATTAGGGATGATTTCATTTTGATAATTTTTATAGCCTTATGCGTTTACGTTATGTTAATAATAATGAGCTTAAAGCCGTGGATGATATTTTGCGTAAAAATTGCCGACAAAAATAGGAAAATACAACTTATGTACGTTTTAATATGCATTTGAAATAAGTTGATATGATTCATTCGATTTACGACTTCATCAATAAAAAGGTGCCTTCTAATAAACTATTACGATTTTTTACTAGAAAAAATTTCAGCTCACTCGAAATTGGTCGAGCTCACCCAAATGTTCACTGCTGGCTACGGCCGTGCTGCGGAATTAAATGTTTGATCTAAATAGGTGCAAACCGAAGAAGAAGAATATTAACTGATCGTATGAAAAGTCCCAACACAAAAACAAAACCCGTACATTATGTGGTTCCCATTATAAGAAATGCTCATTTTAGGGGAACTTAAACCTGCGATGTGACCGCCGTTGTGTAGTGGTAGCGTGTACCGCCTACCACCCACATCAAAATTTTAGAAACAAGTTTTTTCAATTAGAAGCAAATTTTTCTAAGCGAAGTCGTCTCTTGGCAGTGTTTGGCAAACGCTCCGGTTGTATTCCTGCCATGAAAAGCTTCTCAGTGAAAACTCATCTGTCTTGCAGATGCCGTTCATGCCGCCAATTTGTAGGAAAAATTGAAATGGAGAACGACGCAAATTGGAAGAGGTTTATAATCTCTTCGGAGGTTATCGCACCTTACATTATTTTTATAAACCTGTGAGGATAAAGATGGCTCCAAAATGTCTTCATCCCTCAAGACATATCCATATATGTATCGCAGAAGTTCAGAGCAAGAACGAGAAGCTCATATCCTCCACCGAGAGTAATATAAATTCGATTGACAAAATTTTAGTACAGTGTTATAAATAATTACCATAAAGTAAACGTCCCCGGAGAAGATATTTATGAATTATCGGTGGGGTATTGTCAGGCAGTTACTCAAAGATTGATCCAAAAACCCTTTATCTAATAAGAAATTTTGGCAATCAAGGATAACCTTATTTAGTCCCTACTGGCTCAATAAATCGGCATGTATCCATCCGGGGATACCCATAAATGCACCTTCTAACAGGATTCAGCTAGAAGATGTTTCTCCGTTTTTCTCTTATGATTTCGACAACAACGGGACAAATATTTTTCTAAAAACGGGCAAAACTCCAAATTGGCCAGAGCTACACCCCTTGGAGTTAAATTGATCAGTGGTGAAGTAAAAACCTCAAGGCAACAAAGGCGTGCGGACATTTCAAAACAGTTCATAGAAAAACTTGAAAGTGTACCGAAAAAGTCAATCAACGACTGTTGTAAGTGGTAGAGTGACATAATGAAGGACATTTAATCGGGACAAAAATTTATATGTGATATTTTTGACCTTCGTTTTACCGTTTAAAGAGTTAAAACTGAAAAATTCCTTTGTTCAATTTATGAGAACCACCCTTACTTACATACATTTCATAAGAGGAAGAAATACATATAAATCAGAAATTTTCAAATGAATGCAAGCGTGTAACAGCTTTATTGAACTTTCAAAAATATAGCCTCAAAGAGACATTACAAAAGCTCGGGTGCATGTGGGCGTGCTTATCAATACATACATACATCTACAGGATCGCGCAATCGAAAGATGACCATGCGCGCTTGATAGTATGTTTGCTACTGCTCTTATTTCTAACTTTTTGTTATTGTTCTCCATTGTGGGTATGAAACAGTAATGATCTCACAGCCAACTCGGTCAGCCACAGTTCGCCCGTATCTACACTTAAGAAATATCTAACATTTGGCCGTTTTCCGTTTTTTTTTCAAAATTTTTATTTTGCAAGTTTTGTGTAATTGCTTTTGTAATTTGAGTTTCCGCACAGGCTAACAAGGTGTAGCAACAGAACAAAAAAATATTTCGGAAAACGAAGCACCCTAATGTACCTTTGATAAATATATTTCGATTACATTAAAATATGTATTAAATGTGTTTTAACATATATAAGGATCGAGATAGATACAGACTTTCCATATATCAAAATAATCAGGATCGAAAAAAATTTGATTGAGCCATGTCCGTCCGTTCGTCCGTTAACACGATAACTTGAGTAAATTTTGAGGTATCTTGATGAAATTTGGTATGTAGGTTCCTGAGCACTCATCTCAGATCGCTATTTAAAATGAACGATATCGGACTATAACCACGCCCACTTTTTCGATATCGAAAATTTCGAAAAACCGAAAAAGTGCTATAATTCATTACAAAAGACATGTAAAGCGACGAAACTCGGTAGATGAGTTGAACTTATGACGCAGAATAGAAAATTAGTAAAATTTTGGACAATGGGCGTGGCACCGCCCACTTTTAAAAGAAGGTAATTTAAAATTTTGCAAGCTGCAATTTGGCAGTCGTTGAAGATATCATGATGAAATTTGGCAGGAACGTTACTCCTATTACTATATGTACGCTTAATAAAAATTAGCAAAATCGGAGAAGGACCACGCTCACTTTTAAAAAAAAATTTTTTTAAAGTAAAATTTTAACAAAAATTTAATATCTTTACAGTATATAAGTAAATTATGTCAACATTCAACTCCAGTAATGATGTGGTGCAACAAAATACAAAAATAAAAGAAAATTTCAAAATGGGCGTGGCTCCGCCCTTTTTCATTTAATTTGTCTAGGATACTTTTAACGCCATAAGTCGAACAAAAATTAACCATCCTTTTGAAATTTGGTAGAGGCATAGATTTTATGACGTTAACTGTTTTCTGTGAAAATGGGCGAAATCGGTTGATGCCACGCCCAGTTTTTATACACAGTCGTCCGTCTGTCCTTCCGCATGGCCGTTAACACGATAACTTGAGCAAAAATCGATATATCTTTAATGACTTAGTTCACGTGCTTACTTGAACTCAGTTTATCTTGGTATGAAAAATGAACGAAATCCGACTATGACCACGCCCACTTTTTCGATATCGAAGATTACGAAAAATGAAAAAAACTATCATAATTCTATACCAAATACGAAAAAAGGATGAAACATGGTAAGGTAATTGGATTGTTTTATTGACGCGAAATATAACTTTAGAAAAACTTTATAAAATGGTTGTGACACCTACCATATTATGTAGAAGAAAATGAAAAGTTCTGCAGGGCGAAATAAAAAACCCTTAAAATCTTGGCAGGTATTACATATATAAATAAATTAGCGGTATCCAACAGATAATGTTCTGGGTCACCCTGGTCCACATTTTGGTCGATATCTGAAAACGCTTCACATATACAACTACCACCACTCCCTTTTAAAACTCTCATTAATCCTTTAATTTGATACCCATATCGTACAAACTCATTCTAGAGTCACCCCTGGTCCACCTTTATGGCGATATCTCGAAAGGCGAACACCTATAGAACGAAGGCCCACTCCCTTTTAAAAATACTCATTAACACCTTTCATTTGATACCCATATCGCACAAACAAAGTCTAGAGTCACCCCTGGTTCACCTTTATTGCGATACCTCGAAAAGGCGTCCACCTATAGAACTAAAGCCCACTCCCTTTTAAAATACTCATTAACTCCTTTCGTTTGATACCATATTGCACAAACCGAATTCTAGAGTCACCCCTGGTCCACCTTTATGGCGATATCTCGAAACGGCGTCCACCTATAGAACTAAGGCCCACTCCCTTTTAAAATACTCATTAACACCTTTCGTTTGATACCCATATTGTCACAAACAAATTCTAGGGTCACCCCTGTTCCACCTTTATGGCGATATCTCGAAACGGCGTCCACCTATGGAACTAAGGATTACTCCCTTTTAAAAAACTCATTAACACCTTTCTTTTGATACCCATATTGTACAAACAAATTCTAGGGTCACCCCTGCTCCACCTTTATGGCGATATCTCGAAACGGCGTCCACCTATGGAACTAAGGATTACTCCCTTTTAAAATACTCATTAATACCTTTCTTTTGATACCCATATTGTACAAACAAATTCTAGGGTCACCCCTGGTGCACCTTTATGGCGATATCTCGAAACGGCGTCCACCTATTGATCTAAGGATTACTCCCTTTTAAAATACTCAATAACACCTTTCATTTGATACCCATATCATACAAACGCATTCTAGAGTCACCCCTGGTCTACCTTTATGGCGATATCTCGAAAATGCGGCCACCTATACAACAACAACCACTCCCTTTTAAAACCCTCATTAATACCTTTAATTTGATACACATATCGTACAAACACATTCTAGAGTCCCCCTGGTCCACCTTTGTGCCGATATTTCGAAACGGCGTCCACCTATAGAACTAAGGCCCACTCCCTTTTAAAATACTCATTAACACCTTTCTTTTGATACCCATATTGCACAAACAAATTCTAGGGTCACCCCTGTTCCACCTTTATGGCGATATCTCGAAACGGCGTCCACCTATGGAACTAAGGATTACTCCCTTTTAAAATACTCATTAACACCTTTCTTTTGATACCCATATTGCACAAACAAATTCTAGGGTCACCCCTGTTCCACCTTTATGGCGATATCTCGAAACGGCGTCCACCTATGGAACTAAGGATTACTCCCTTTTAAAATACTCATTAACACCTTTCTTTTGATACCCATATTGTACAAACAAATTCTAGGGTCACCCTGGTGCACCTTTATGGCGATATCTCGAAACGGCGTCCACCTATTGATCTAAGGATTACTCCCTTTTAAAATACTCATTAACACCTTTCGTTTGATGCCCATATTGCACAAACAAATTCTAGGGTCACCCCTGGTCCACCTTTATGGCGATATCTCGAAACGGGCGTCCACCTATGGAACTAAGGATTACTCCCTTTAAAAATACTCATTAACACCTTTCTTTTGATACCCATATTGTACAACAAATTCTAGGGTCACCCCTGGTCACCTTTATGGCGATATCTCGAAACGGCGTCCACCTATGGATCTAAGCAGGGATGCGCCTTAACGTTAAGCTAATCGTTTATCAAAAAATTCCACCGTTTCCGTTGAAACTCTTCGAAATATTATCGATAAAGAAATTATCAAGATAAATTGTATCTCGTTTTTAACCGAAACGAAAAGCTTCGTTAACGTTAAAAACGTTAACAAAAACGTGATACTTTATGTTTGAATTGTGCTGGCAATGCTATAGCCATGGTGAAGCCGTAAGGTGGCAACAGCGAGCGGACGTACACGCACAAACTCCATGTAATTTGTGTCGTGTAATTCGTTTGGTGGTAATGTCAAAATATTCTGAGAAATGTTCGTACTGTCAAAATTCATGAGAAAAGTTGCAATCAGCTTGGATAATGCTTTCACCTTTAATGACTCCGCCATCAATCAACTTTGCCAGCATAGCTTGAAATTAATAATCAACATAACGATTTGACTTCGTTTGATGTGGCAGAAAACGAAACGAAATCATTTCGTTAATTTGACGTTCTTAACGTTAATAAACGATCGAAATGACTTTGTTTCGTTTATTAACGTTATTATCGTAACGAAATGATATCGGTTCGTGGTTAAGCATGCCTGGATCTAAGGATTACTCCCTTTTAAAATACTCATTAACATCTTTCATTTGATACCCATATCGTACAAACGCATTCTAGAGTCACCCCTTATCCACTTTTATGGCGATATTCGAACGGCGTCCACCTATGAACTAAGGATTACTCCTTTTAAAATACTCATTAACACCATGCCCATATTGTACAAACAAATTCTAGGGTCACCCCTGGTCCACCTTTATGGCGATATCTCGAACGGCGTCCACCTATTGATCTAAGGATTACTCCCTTTTAAAATACTCATTAACACCTTTCGTTTGATGCCCATATTGCACAAACAAATTCTAGGGTCACCCCTGGTCCACCTTTATGGCGATATCTCGAAACGGCGTCCACCTATTGATCTAAGGATTACTCCCTTTTAAAATACTCATTAACACCTTTCATTTGATACCCATATCGTACAAACGCATTCTAGAGTCACCCCTGGTCCACTTTTATGGCGATATCTCGAAACGGCGTCCACCTATGGACTAAGGATTACTCCCTTTTAAAATACTCATTAACACCTTTCATTTGATACCCATATCGTACAAACGCATTCTAGAGTCAACCCTGATCCACCATTATGGCTATATCCCTAAATGGCGTCCACCTATAGAACTATGGCCCACTCCCTCATAAAATACTCTTTAATGCCTTTCATTTGATACGCCTGTCATACAAACACATTCCAGGGTTTCCCTCGGTTCATTTTCCTACATGGTTATTTTCCTTATGTTGTCACCATAGCTGATATGTAATGTTCGGTTACACCCGAACTTACCTTCCTTACTTGTTTCTTTTAATATTAACATATGTACTATGTAAGTATTTTATATATATTAAAACATAAATTATATGTACCTTATAATATGTATGCATGTGTGTATGCAGTGTATGTATTTCTATATAAAGAAAATCCAACACAAACTCAAGGGAGGGGGCTGTGCGCGCGCATTTCTATATACGTATGTACACATGCACATCTTTGTATATTTAAATGTGTGCGTAATTTCCCCAACTTCCCAGTTTGTGGTGAAAAATTATATGAACTCATTACAAGAGGGTATTATTTAAGTAAAATAAATGGCCAGAAGTGAAAAAGTAGTCAAGTAAAAGAATTTTTTTAAGTATACATTATATTCAGTACTTCGTTTGATTGCTCAGGATGTTTTATTATTTCAAATTTCCAAAACCCGGGTTTCGAGGTAGGGTCATTTCTGTAATAATTTGTCCCCCAAAAATCGAACAAATGCTCGAAATAATTCACTACGTAATTTTTAAATAAATATCTCATTCGATTGTTTTTGTATTTTTTTGGACTGTCTGTCAGATTTCGATAATTTCAACTTCGAATGAGATAATTTGGTTTCACCATATTGTATGGGGTTTGAATTAGTTCGGAATGTGATTGGAGGGCGAATGAGAGAGTAAATTTCGAATGAGGTGTGGATGTGCATTACACTGCAGAGTACATTTTCGTTTAGTAACCAAATAGGTAGTCCATTTTCAAAAGTAAGGTAAGAACATTAAAATTTTTGTAATTCAATATCGAAGAGCCATTAGCAATTTCGGACATCTTCGCATATAAAGAGCAAAGTGAAAATTAAAAATTGGAAATTTATTATCTAATAGCTTATTTCTAATCCGGTTGTTTAGCTTAAGAAGAAATTCCCGGGGATAGAAAAATTAAAATTTGTCATGATTGTTGGGAGTTTTAACTACGAGAAAGGGATGATAGAGTGAAATTCAATCTTTTGAACATATCAGCAAAATTTTACTTTGGTGCTCGCTTTTTACTTGGGACCGCTGTGGTGTGATGGCAGCGTGCTCCGACTATCACACCGAAGATCCTGGGTTCATCCCCGGGCAGTGTTTGGCAAGCACTCCGAGTGTACTTCTGCCATCAAAAGCTCTCAGTGAAAACTCATCTGCCTTGCAGATGCCGTTCGAAGTCGGCATAAAAACAAGTAGGTCCATCCCGCCAATTTGTAAGAAAAATTTTCAAGGAGCACGACGTAAATAGGAAGAGAAGCTCGGCCTAAAATCTCTTCGGAGGTTACCGCGCCTTACATTTTTTTGTGTGGTCGGAATGCCGTCCATCCCGACAACATTAAAAATATAATTCGGAATTTATATGAACAGTGAAGGTCCTAAATCTTAGTCTACTAATTGTGCAAACTTGTTTCTATTTTCATATAAAGAATCTGTATACTGTATACTGAATATCTTTAAAAGGAATATACAAATACACGACGTCAGGCGATCATACATGTCCATATGTCCCTGATGATGACTTCAGATTGAAATCGAAATATCGACCAAAGTTAAAATTTATGAATATAAACAAACCAAAAAGGAAGTTTTATTCATAAACGCGGCCTTTCAGCTCAACTAATCTATTTAATTGCAAATTCAAGCTACTAATTTTTATATTAAAACTAATTAGTAGCCTTGAATGACTGAAATATAAGAAATATCAAATAAAATTACTTATGAAAATGTGTGTTTCAAAATCAGTATAAAATAATTAACAAAAACCAGAATTCAACAAAAGAAAGCAAACGCAAAGCAAGTCGCCGAGCACAAGCAACTCAGTGCTCGTCCGCTTTCCTCGTCAGCGCCTCTTCACCAAGTAACGAGTTCCAGCAACAAAAATATTTGTGTGTAAACTGCAACTAATGATTCCGAAGTCTGAAAAAGCTTAAAAAATCGTATGATAAATCGTATAACTACTAGAACGTAAAAAAGCGAGAAAAATGTTAAAAATTAGTACAAATCCGTTTTGTGATAGAAATTACTATGTAGATTAGTATTATATACTTCATTACAGTCAGTACAAAAAAAAGTTCCCCCGCTGGAACCGCGCATGCCAATATAGTCTTCATGTTCATTTTAGCATTTAGCATTTTCGTGTATAAGATTCAAGGAAGTGTTCATGCTTCGAATCATTTATTTATTTATTTATTTATTTATTTTTTGTTTACATTGTGAATAGATAGATTAGCGAAGTAGATAGCTAGTTCAGTTGGCTAAGCGGTTTTAGATGAAATCGCTTAAGCAACAATCCACTAAAATGGGGCGCTATTGTGAACGAGCGAATGAACGTTCAGCGGATGAGCGAAAATAACAAAATAACAATTACATACAAGCAAACACACGCATTCCATGTATTTCGTTTTTGTAATTATCTGGTTGAGTGTCAAAAACGTACTGCGCCAGAAGTAAAAATGTTAAAGGAGCTGAAAAAAGTACCAATTAGCTGATAATCTTGTACCACCTGTATGGTTCCGCCATGATGAAACTGTTTAGCTAGTGGAAGCGTTTTTTCAAGCTCGCTTACAAAAAAAAGCAACCATTATTTGTTGCAAATACGAACATATAGTAGAAAAAAACAAACACTCGCGCAAGTTCCCAATGAATTTGTAAACAAAGCAAAGAATGTCAATAATAAAGAAAACGTGAAGTAAAACAACCCAGGATTGACACTCGACAATTTTTTCGTAGTATGCCTATTTTATTTCGGAATTTAAAATGCTAATGCTAAGCCGAAGCCGCAATAAAACGCATTTTGCTGTTAAAATTTGGTTGGCCAATGCGAAAATTGTTTTTATTCAATTATTATTAAAAGAAATTTAACGAATTTGAAACCCTCATTGTGCTCCCAAGCAACATTAATTTTAAATTTTTTTAAGAAACCTAAGAAAGCAAACCCATTCAATATTGTTGTCTTCATGCATTTGGATACATTTTTAAGTTGAGAGATTTATACAATTTTTAACAATACTGTGGCAGCACTGTTATGCTGCATGCGTATATTCACCATATGGGGAAGTTATGATGAGAAAGGAGCATTGCTTTTTATACACCCTGTTTTTTGAACGATTTATCTTAAATAGGGGGAGCTTTAAAACTGCGCATGTAAAGGTATTTTAATGCAAACAGAGCTGCAAGCACGCACTGGAGCCATCCATACGTACCATATATAATATCGAGCTCTCACGCGCCTCGTGCACACATACACGCATACTTATGTACATATGCGTGTATGTACACACTTGAGTTAATCAAAAATGTCTGCTGTAATTTATTTAACCGCGACGCCATTTTTTATTCTCTCCTACTTACTTCTTGTTTGCGCCAAAAAAAAACAAAAATATCCTCTTCCGCTTTTTATTTTGATTTGATTCCAATTTTTTTCTCATCATATAAAACCAAAAAAATAAAAGCAACATTCAAATAGTACGAATTTGCGAAAGTATTCTGCAAAAAACTATGTAGATATGGGCGCGGCTCATATATTAACCTTAAAAAGATAATTTTCTTGATATGGGCATCGATGTTGCATATTTTCAGACGCTAAAGCCAATTACGAAAATAGCTGTGTTAGGGTGGGCCAAAAAAAATTGAAGGTGATTTTTCTAGAATGGGTCTTAACATTAATGCGAAGTATATGTGCAACGCAGTTTTCCATTCTCACCCAAGTCTTATATAAAAATGATTACATTGGCAAAAGATCGTCTAGTACGATTTCTTCCCCAAGATTTATAGGAAAGGGAGTACCTACGAAATACATCTTAAACATTTATTTCATTAATCTCACTATTATTAAGGTATTCAATTCAGGTCCAATCTAAAAGAACTTTAAAAACATATTATGTTTTTTAAGAAATGTGAAACATGCTCAAAAATAAAAAAAATATTTGAAGCGTTTCAAAAAACTATGTTAGAGGGTTTTAGAACCTTATTTTTCCACAACACACAAGAATTGCAAAGTTATATATTTTCTATCCATTTTATTCCTCTAGCACCTACCAAACACCCAGATTTTGTCAATCCGAACACCGACATGTTGTTGCTGTAGAGATGAGCTACCATATAGCTGAACCATGGAATGAACAAAATCTATTTTCATGTGAGAGAAAATTGGCAACATCTTCGACGAGCAAACCTCTCCCGCATACTCAAGTGTTTTTTTTTAATAATACAATTTTTTCGTTGTTTATTTCGTCGCGCGAGTACTTTCAGCACATGGGTAGAGTATCGAAGTATCGATTACTGAGCGCAAGTGTAGCCTCCCTTATTCGTGACAAACAAAAATGCTATCTAACAGGCTTTCGATTTTCAGAAAAATTTCGCTCATAAAAACGATTTGCACGAAAATGCTGCTGGAAAACTTAATATACATTTTATGTAACCGGCGCAGAAGAAACAAAAGTAGGTTTCAACTTTACCGGTGTCACATACTAAATCCAAATCTGAGGTCCTTAAAGCTTCAACAAGACGAAAACTTAGAAAAGTAGGAATTGAAGGTAATTGTGCATTGATAGGGTGCACCGAAACTTCAGTAGAGCATGCGTTCCAGAATTATTAGTCCGACGTCAGTATCGAACCATTTTGGTAAAATTTTATATATTTACTTATCAACAATCGCTCATTGGAAGAAACCACCCACCAGGGGCGTAGCCAGAAAATTGCCTTGGGGGATTCAAAAACAAATTTTTTTTCAGTTAAATAAATAAAAAAAAATGTTGTATTTAGCTTTAACATTAAAGTATGCTCGAATCGAACCTTGAATCATTTATCAATAGGCCGATAAAAACAAAAACAATTGTTAATAAACCATGAGCACTTGGGAATGTCAAACAAAGTAATTGACAATAAACAAAAATCCAGCATTATCAGTGATTTGCACCAGATGGCGCAACACTGAATAAATATAGTTGGTAAAAAGGAATAGAAGTAGCAAATTTGCCAGTCAAACAAACCACCGCTGTATAGCTAAATGGTTAGCGCAGCATGCCTAAAGCGTACTGATGATGAAGGCTTAGCACCCTTCGAAATGGATCTATCTGCGCAGCTATGGCAGGTTGTCTGAAAAATTTTCTACTTACTATTCCAAAAACAAAATACAATTTTTCAAATTTAGAAAAATTAAAAAATAACAATAATTATCATTAAAAAAAGTTATTGTTCTGGCCTTGAGCTCGAATCGAACCTTGAATCATTTATCAATAGGCCGATAAAAACAAAAACAATTAAAGTATGTGTATTTAGAATATGATATGAAAAAGGTTACATTAAAAAACTCAAGCGCATGCGTCGGCTTTTCTTTGCCATTTCATCTAAAACTTCATCAACGGTAACAATTTTGATCACGGTGGATGCTTAGTGATGCACAGCCATTCAATCGATTTTCACTCAACGCATTTCTCAAATAGTTTTTAATCAGCCTAAGAGTTGAAAAATATCTCTCGTTCGTTGCCGTTTTTACTGGAAGCGTACACAAGATTTTCAACAACATGTGAACATTAGAAAATGCCACAGAGTCGCATTCCTGTAATATTAATCATAGATAAATTGATAAAAAAAAACCGAAGTACCTCCTTCAGGAATAAGTAGAATTCATGCTTTTTGAGCCTATGCATGAGATCTAAAGTATACGTATATAAAATTCAAAAGAAAGAAAACTGATGGAATAGAAAACGGAAAAAAACACTAATGTGTTTTTTACATTTTAAAATGTTGAATCGTAATTCCAAATTCTGAATTGCTGAGTCTAGAAATGGGATAAAAAATGTGTATACGGTAGTGATCCTCCACGTTTGTTTGAGCACTTTTTCTAGGCAAAATAATAGGGATTTCATTAGAAGAGCATACTGCTTCAACTCTCTGGTACATATTCTTTTATATGTAGCTTGTCGCCGCGACGTAAGGGCAGAAGAATCATGCAAATATTCAGACGCATGGAGTTTTCATATTTGCCTCTTCATTCCGATGAATGTAATCGCGGTTGAGGCAAACGAGCAAATGCCTGAATTGATTATATTCACGCATGCAATAAGTTGGTTGATTTTAAATCAATGTCGATTATGTTCATTTAAGCAAGTTTGATCATTGAACACGATCATGTTGCCGAATGTAATCGAACGTTGTTGTGTTCGATTTTTGTTGTTCTCTGATATGTATGTAGATGGTCGTTAGGCAAATTTACAAGGAAACTTCTTTATGAAATTATAGTAAAAGTTAACATGTAAATTTGTATATTTAATAAATTGCAGAACTATTATGAAACAGAATATGATTAAAATATATAAGTATTCACTTCGTGCATACATGTGCTTGCATATTAAAAATATAATATCACCAACAAAGTAAATACGTGCAGAATTATAAAGAAATTTATTAACATAGACATAAAAACATCAAATATTTGAATTGTAGAGACCTAAAAAATCAAATGATCCCGAAGCAAGGGGGGTTAAAACCACCTACAGCGGTTTAGGTTTTACTGGCAATCGAAAAAAACTCTATATCTCTTAGCTGAAATTTAGTATGTGATCATCACAATTCCAAAGTAATTTTTTCAAAAGTTCAGCCGGCGAATGTAATTTGTATTTTACTGAAAAGTTTTTAATTTTGTTTTTGAGGGCTTGGAGCAATGTGATATGATTTTTAAAACCCAATTCCAGCCAAAATGTTTTTTTAGGTCCGCTTTATTACGTGCAATTGGAAGCATGATCAAAAAAAGAAAAATATTTTGCATTCGCTTGAAGGTCCTATTTCTATGCAATTTAAAAAACCATAAAATTTTGTTAAAATTATTCCCTAAATGTCAGAATTTATTAAGCACACTTATGTTGGAATTATTAAGAATCTAGTCCACCCGGCAGACTGGTTTCCTACATTCAAAAATTGAGCCTCGCTTTTCTCCTCTCTCTATACCATTCTCGCCTACTTTATCCTCGATTTTTATACCTTTCATGAACATGAAATGGTATATTAACTTTGGTCCGATGTTTGTAACGTTGAGAAATATAGAAGATAGACTCACCATTAAGTATACCGAATTGATCAGGGCGACGAACTGAGTTGATATAGCCATGTCCGTCTGTCCGTCCGTCTGTCTGTTTGAACGCAAACTAGTCCCTCAAATTTTGAGATATCTCAATGAAATTTGGCACAAGGATGTATTTTTGTATTATATTAGACATTTGTCGGATCCGGTAGGATTGGACCACTATAACATATATCTCCCATACAACCGATCGTTGAGATAAAACGATTTTGATCATTCCTGCCGAAATTTAGAAAGTATAAACGTGAAACTCGGTGATATATATTCTAATATATCATAGAAGATATCCTGAAAAAATCACTTTGATCGGAGATATATAAGTTATATCCCATACAACCGATCGTTCAGATAGAAAGATTTTTTGCCATTTCTCCCTTAATTTAGAAAGTAGAAACGTGAAACTCGGTGATATATATTTTAATATATCATGGAAGATTTTTTGAAAAAATCACTTTGATCGGAGCAATATATAGTATATATCCCATTCAACCGATCGTTCAGATAGAAAGATTTTTGGCAATTTCTCCCTTAATTTCCAATATAAAAACGTTAAACTTGGTGATATTTATTCTAATATATCATAAAAGATTTCCTGAAAAATCACTTTGATCGGAGCTATATGTATATAGTATATACCTATCCCATACAACCGATCGTTCAGGTAGAAATATTTTTGGCCATTTCTCCCTAAGTTTCCAATATAAAAACGAGTAACTTGGTGATATATATTCTAATATATCATAGCAGTTTTCCAGTAAAAATCATTTTGATCGGAGCTATATATAATATATATCCCATACAACCGATCGTTCAGATAAGGGGGTTTTTTTGTCATTTTGTATTTTATATTTATCTTCAAAATCGTTTAGGCATGTACATCTGTTCACTATGTATTTTTTATCTTATACATCCGATTATTTGGAGATTACGAACGAGATAAGATTATTGTTCAGGCCCATTCAAGAAAGGTATGAAGTCTTCGGCACAGTCGAAGACAGACCTGTCCTTACTTGTTCTTCTTATTTTTGTTCATTCATCTCCTTCCCACTCCCACGTTTACTCTCACTTCAACTCCCACTCCAGCTTCCATTATACTCAAACTACCACCCCCACTGCTTTCCCACTCACATATGGAATATATATAATAAACTTTGGGTAATTGCGAAGATTACACCAATTTAAACTTTCCCTATGGGGGGCGTGGCACCGCCTTATTTTCCAAAAAAAAATTCTAAACCATACACGAAGCATAGCAAAAAATATCGAAATCGGTGAAGACGTTTTTGAGTTTTAGTACAGCAATTCTTTTTTATATACATATGTATGAACATATGTATAATATATATATATAAATACCTACTATCAGCAATATATAAAAATTTTACGATTTTTCTCGCACACGATTGGAAAACCATTCATAATTGAATAGCATTTTCGAAACACCCATTCAATTAGCTAATTAGAAAAAATATGGAAAAAATTGGGTTTTGCAATTCTTGCAGCTATACTTTTTTACGAGTCTGAGCCACTGTGGAGCGTCCCGAAGGATAATGCCATGAGAATTGTTTTCATATACTTTGTAATCACCCTAATGGATTCGGTGGCCATTGCACATTTTCAGCTTTTTAGCCAATTACTCCAATATCTGTTTTACATATGCATACATATGCACATGTATGTATATCGGCACATATTTTTAAGTTCGCTTACATTTATTTATGCAAAACACACATATGTGTACGTATGTATGTATATGGAACTATATTTAAAAAAACTTAAATAAACCGAATTTTATTGATGTTGGTTTGGTACTTGTTTGTTGGCTCAAAGCCTGATGTAAGAATGCTCACATATACATACATATGCATACAAACATATGCATATTTATGTACAATGCCTGTATGGCGACTAAAACCAATACCAATCTGATTGAACTCTATGTTTTGGCATTTATTTAGCATTTCAGCACGATTCGTTTACACTTGTCAATAAATAAACGAGCATTGAATGTTGATATTGCTGTTGTTCTGATGTATGTGTGTTTGTGTATGAAGTTTTGTCGTGCCCAGCTGCTGAACAGTGATTACGAAGTAAAATTTTCTCAACCGATTTGTATTCCACTTCAGCTTTCAGTTCTTCAATCAGATTAAAGACAAAAAAAATGTTGATTAAATTTTTCAATTACATAAATATCAAATATATTTTACTAGTTAAGCCGTTTGGTGTCGAAATGCTAAAATTTGGGTATGAGCATAAAACATGGAAATCTTCTTTCGTTTTACTAACTGCTTTTCCTGATTAATATTCAATGATAATATTTTTAAAATATGTCCATATACGATACGTCAATGTATAAAAGAATACTATTTGAGGAGTTCCATATCGAAACGCTTTTCATTTTTCCGACTTTGATATTATCATAGTAGTGACGATACTATAATTTAACAAGTAAAGGCCAAATTAAACTTCCTTAACCCCAACGCCATAGTAGTAACCATACCCATATCCATATCCATCTCCAATGTGATCGATTAATGGTGCCTTAACCTAAAAATCGTGAAAATTTCATAAAAATGAAGAAAACGCAAAAAATTACAAACATATTCCACAAAATATAAGTCTCTTAGTCAAAACGTATCCAAAACAATAAATAAAATACACAAAAAGTTAATAAATTCACCAACTCAAATATTTTTAGGTTATGGATACGGCGAAAAACCAAAAACCAATTGGTTGGCTATGGTATGGTTATGGCGTTAGCGTTATGGTATGGCACCATTAGTCGATTACATTAATTTCCATAAGGTAGGCTCGATCAGCTGTTTTATCTGGTTATGGTTTTATGGTTATAAGTCACCATTAATTAGCCCTTAAAGAAGTCTAAGTTCGGGTGAAGCCGAACATTACATACTCAGCTGAGAGCTTTGCGGACAAAATAAGGGAAAATCGCCAGGTAGGAAAATGAACCTAGGGTAACCCTGGAATGTGTTTGTATGACATGGGTATCAAATGGAAGGTAATAAGGAGTATTTTAAAAGGGAGTGGGCCATAGTTCTATAGGTGGACGCCTTTTCGAGATATCGCCATATAGCTGGACCAGGGTTGACTCTAGAATGTGTTTGTACGATATGGGTATCAAATTAAAGTTATAAATGAGGGTTTTAAAAGGGAGTGGCCCTTAGTTATATATGTGAAGGCGTTTTCGAGATATCGACCAAATTGTGGACCAGGGTGACCCAGAACATCATCTGTCGGGTATCGCTAATTTATTTATATATGTAATATATATGCGGCCACCGCGGTGTGTGGTAACGTGCTCCGCCTACCAAACCGTATGCCCTGGATTCACACCCCGAGCAAAGCAACATCAAAATTTTAGGAGTAAGGTTTTTCAATTAGAAGAAAATTTTTCTAAGCGGGGTCGCCACTTGGCAGTGTTTGGCAAGCGCTCCGGGTGTATTTATGCCATCAAAAGCTCTCAGTGAAAACTCATTTGCCTGGCAGATGCCGTTCTGAGTCGGCATAAAACATGTAGGTCCCGTTTGGCCAATTTGTAGGGAAAAAATTAGAAGAGCACGACGCAAATTGGAAGAGAAGCTCGGCCTTAGATCTCTTCGGAGGTTATCGCGCCTTACATTTATTTTTTATTATTTAATACCACGAACGATATTCCTGCCATGATTCCAAGGGCTTTTGGTTTCGCCCTGCAGAACTTTTTCATTTTCTTCTACTTATTATGGTAGGTGTTACACCCATTTTACAAAGTTTTTTCTAAAGTTATATTTTGCGTCAATAAACCAATCCAATTACCATGTTTCATCCCTCTTTTCATATTTGGTATAGAATTATGGCATTTTTTCATTTTTCGTAATTTTCGATATGGAAAAAGTGGTGGTTTCGGCCATTTTTTATACCAAGATAAAGTGACTTCAGATAAGTACGTGAACTAAGTTTAATAAAGATATATCGATTTTTGCTCAAGTTATCGTGTTAAAGGCCGAGCGGAAGGACAGACGGTCGACTGTGTATAAAAACTGGGCGTGGCTTCCACCGATTTCGCCCATTTTCACAGAAAACAGTTATTGTCATAGAATCTATGCCCTGCCAAATTTCACAAGGATTGGTAAATTTTTGTTCGACTTATGGCATTAAAAGTATTCTAGACAAATTAAATGAAAAAGGGCGGAGCCACGCCCATTTTGAAATTTTCTTTTATTTTTGGTATTTTGTTTGCACCATATCATACTAGAGTTGAATGTTGACATAATTTACTTATATACTGTAAAGATATTAAATTTTTTGTTAAAATTTTACTTTTAAAAAAATTTTTTTTTAAAAGTGGGCGTGGTGGAGTAACGTTCCTGTCAAATTTAATCATGATATCTTCTACGACTGCCAAATTACAGCTTGCAAAACTTTTAAATTACCTTCTTTTAAAAGTGGGCGGTGCCACGCCCATTGTCCAAAATTTTACTAATTTTCTATTCTACGTCATAAGGTCAACCCACCTACCAAGTCTCACCTCTTTATCCGTCTTTGGTAATGAATTATCGCACTTTTCGGTTTTTCGAAATTTTCTATATCGAAAAAGTGGGCGTGTTTATAGTGCGATTTCGTTCATTTTAAATAACGATCTGAGATGAGTGCCCAGGAAATTACATACCAAATTTCATCAAGATACCTCAAAATTTACTCAAGTTATCGTGTTTACGGACGGCCATGGCTAAATGAATTTATTTTTTCTCCCAGATCATTTTGATATATAGAAGTCTATATCTATCTCGATTAGTTTATGCCGTTACGGATTACCGTTATACGAACAAAATTAATATACTCTGTGAGCTTTGCTCAGCTGAGTATAAAAAGTTTAAGGGCGTAGGTATGAAGAGCTGAGGAGGGGCTTCCGTATTGTAGACTATTATGGGTGATTCAAATATTTTTGAATTATCAGGAACTGATGAAACTAAAATAGTTTGAAAAGTTCAGGAGCGAAGCTGGGTGGTGGGGTGTAAGGAGAGGGTTTTCCATTATTTTACGGTTAGACAAAATTGAAACATTTAAAACTTATCAATGAATAATGACAACATTAACTTTTGATAAGCTCATTGGAGGAGTGGGGAAAAAGGGCGATGGCTTGCGCACTTTTTAGACGTAGATAAAAACACGAGAGCTCAAATACTTATGCGATTCTTTATATTTCGGCGGTATATCTAAGGTCTTGAGTTCAAGGTCCGAAAAAAAAACTACATCTAAATCTTTAAAAGCAAATTTTTTGAACTACAAAAAGAATTTCACTTCTAACATATTTCTGCCATTACAAGTTTCTGAGTGAGAATTCATCCCAAACTAAAAAATAGCACGTCGCAAATTGCAAAGAGGAGCTCGGCTTAAACCTCTTCGAAGTCATATCAAGCCTTGGACATATGTAGGTACATATATTTTGACATATAAATTTTATATTTTCAAAAATGGCAATTTTTTCTATAAAAATGAAACTTTATCATACATAGGCGTCCACATAGAGAGAAATTTTCTTCATGCATTATGAAGCACCTTTGGGGAAAGACTTTCGAAACTAAAACTAAAAGCTTGCAACGACTGCAATTGAACCAAATGAAATTATTAAATTAATTAATACATTTTTTTAAATTAATTATTCCCAAAGTGCTATCTCGATTTAACATTTTTTTTGCTCAATTAAGGAGATTGACGATTTTCAGTGTACCACAGAACGTTCTAAAATATTTGGTATATCCTAAAAGCAAACGCAATTACTTAAATATCTGATGCAAAACAATATCTAACCACAGCATAGGGAAATACTAAACAAATCTACTTACCGTAAATCGTCTACACCACACGGACAGCCATCGTATGTCCTTAATCCTTTTGCCCATGGGTAGACGCAGTATGATGTCGGTATTGTTGTGGGCTTGCAATATTGGCGGATCGCTGCGGGTGAGAAAAAAAAATAGAACAATAAAAATAAAAATTTTAGAAGCAAAAGTGCGTAAAATTTTCAGGGTGAAATATTGCAAAATAAATGTGAGAATACAAACATACATATATGCATTGTATACGCTTGGGATTTTATATTGACACTGCTCATATTTTTTATATTTTTCAATTTCAAATAACGATATTTTTCCAAAGAACTAAAGCAAATATTTGAACTGAGAAGGTGAGCAAGATTTTATCACGCGGAATGTGTACATATGAATGTAAGAATATCTGTGGAATAATTTGAATCAAAAATTGTGCAATTTTTCACTGTAACATAAAACTCACTTACAAATACAACTTTCAAAATTAATCCATTCCAATGCCAATACGATAAATTAATGACATGACATCTGTCATTAATCAATAAAGAATGACGCTCAAGGCACTTAAGAGCACGCCCATACATACATATATATATATATATATATATAGCGCACTATGGAAAAATAAGGGTCTGCTTCTGATTAAAAATCAAGAACTTTTTTATTTCTGAATATTATATTCTAATGTAATTATTATGATTTAATTTAAACCATACCTAAAAAAATAAAAGAAATTCAATATTATCAAAAATATCAAATATCTGTTTTTTAACAATGAATACTATTATTTTAATGCCTACATAAAAACCAAATATGAAATAGTACTTTTGTTGTCAATTTGATCAGTTTAAATAATAAATAAAAACATAAAAAAATGGTGATTGAAATTGATCACAGATTAATAAATAGTAATGTTATTGTATGTATGTATTATGTTATTTATACTTGATGAACTTCGGGATCTAAAATTAATCCATTCACTTTCAAAAAATCTAAGGTGTCTTCATCGAGTTCCTTTACGTTTTTAGTATACAGTTTTCTAATGCTGGTTATGTAAGAATCTGAAGTATAAAGAAGAGTATGAAATACGTCCTTATTTGTAGCGGATTTTGAGCATTTTCTAGCATGATGTAGACGAAATTTTTATAATCCTTATTACGGGACTCTTGTGCATCTTCCGAAGTTGACCATCAGGAAGTACTGCCAAATGCTTTATGACACTTTCTCCATGAATCAAAATTTTGTGAACTGAAGATGGCATGCAGTACCATTCATAATTGCTCACATAGATCCTGGCAGTCTCGATAGCATAACTGCCAAATTTTTCAGCATTTATCATTACACCCAATGAAAGAGCTTGCAGAATTATGTAAAGTCGTTTAATCAAATTTATATCCACTGCTGTAATATCAGCAGAGCAGCTTGCATTGTGAAAAAATCTTCTGGCAGTGTTACCGTCATGGTAATACTAATCATTTACTTGTCTTGGTTTGTCGATGATCAATCCTAGCTCTTCACGGAAACGCCTTTGTACCAGGGTTCTCTTCTCTTGCTTTTAGTCGTTTCTTTTCTCGTTTGGGGCTGACCATGTTTGGACAGACAGATTATAGGATATATGTAAAATCTTTTCCATACAACGAATCCAGGCGTGCAAAGTAGACAGTCTGTACTGATACGAATCTTCATTTTTATCATGTATCTGAAAATAACTTATGTTTCATCCTCAGTGATTTTCATAGACATATTATTCTGCCATAAACTGTCAGAAGAGTCTGAACTAATTTCTGATGTAAACTTATTTATCACTTCTTTGGTGTCTATTAAGTTAATTAACCAGCTAACAGGTGATGTTGTTTGGCAAAATCCGGTACCTTCAGCTGTTCGTTTTTATCGGCCTATATTAATAGAAATTTAGCAAAGAAACTCCCGAGAAAACTACAGTTGTTGTGGATGAAATAAAAGGTCGAATAATTTCTTTGGGGCCGGCCATCATTAATTAACAAAGAAGGTGAGGGAGTGCAAGTGAAGCACTATCTCTTTCTTACAAAGATAGATGGCAAAGTAGCTCAGGTATTAACAGATACGCCTTCGGGTTCCACATGCACATTATGTAGAGCTACTCCACGACAAATGAACGATTTGACTAAAGTGACTACTAGGCCCTGATTTTCTTTTAATGCCTCCAATGATTTTCCACCTTCGATATACGAAAGTATTATTTCACGTTTAAAACAATTGAAAGTATACATTTGAAGGTACAACAAAACACGTAGTTATTTGTATTCCTTTCCTTTCCTTTTTTAACACGCTTTTATTAGCTTAGCCTGTATGTAACGGAATTTTAGAGCTTAATTTTCACCGGTTTATAGAAGTCTGATTAATTTGAAACTTTGCACACGTATCAAGGCTCGATGACAATGCATTAATGTGATGGTGCGGTGACATAAGGTCAACGGCCATACGGTCAATTGGCGTTATTACAACTTTGAGTGGCCATAAGTTTGATTGAAACTTTGCACACGTATCAAGGCTCGATGACAATGCAATAATGTGATGGTGGGGTGACATAAGGTTAACGGACATAAGGTCAATTGAACTTGTGACCACCCCAAATGGCCATAGATTTGAAACCTTGCACATAATGCGAAAAACGCATTATTTTATTAATGATAGAAGTGGATGCATGGCACATCTACGAAAGAGCATACTGGAGCCCTTTTTAACACGCTTTTATTAGCTTGGCCTGTATCTATCTATGTATCCATGTATGTATGTAACGGAATCTGGAGTGGAGCCTAGAGCCCCGGTAATGCAGAGCTGCGAACTCCCGTTGCACCTTTTGAAGCATTTTAAGATAGGTACTTTTAGCTAGTGCAGGCCACCAGACCAAGGCACCATAAAGAGGAATCGGGCGCACAATGGCTGTGTAAATCCAGTAGGTCACCTTAAGGGAGAATCCCCAGGAGGTGCCAATTGGCCTCTTGCAGGTGACCAGCTCTGCTGCCTTCTTGGATCGATCCACTATATGGTCACTCCATAATAACTTCCTAGAATGACTCTCAAATACTTGACTTGATCGCTAAACGCTAAGAACGTACCCCCAATTCTTGGCGGTATAAGATTTGGTACTTATACCTCCTCGTGAAGAGGACAAGCTAGGTCTTATCCGGGTTGACTTTCAAACCTGTGGCGGTTTGTACTCCTGGAGCAGCTCCAGGATGTCAGCTGGGTCCGTTGGCATCACTGGAACCCAGGCTCTAGCCCTTGGTCGTGAGGGGATATCACGCGCCTCCGCTACCTTGGGGCGCGCGCCCGGATATACTACCCCTATCAGCGTGACGGCGGCCCTATAGAGGTTTACCGACCTGGCGTCGTCACAGGCAATTAGCTTGACATCGCCTTGGAACTACTCTGCATCGGTGTAAGATGGCGGTGGACCAGGGTTGTCTTTCTTAACCTTAACGGTCACCGC